>VDFB02322871.1:0-90050 GCA_007258455.2 Sequoia sempervirens
CAACCTTCTTAGGCATGTTAGTTTTCTGAACTGTCAACCATTTCTGAGCAACTTTTCTTTGTGAACGTTGTTGATCAGCATCCCATATCTTCTCACAAGCTTCAAGAACCACAGTAAAGTTATCTGAACGAGGAGGAATAGCAAAACATTTCTCTATGTCCTTTGGTTTAAGACTGCAAACAACTCTTCCATCTACTGATCTGATCTGTCGTGAAGACGAGTCATAATGCTTGATGCAAGCAAGTACGAACTCAAGATCGAAGATAGAAATAGGAATGGATGCCGCTGCCAGTAACCCTGAATGTTCAAGATTCCTCAACGAATTGCTGCTAACACCTTCCAGACTACTCAGATTGATCACTGGATAAACATGATTCAGGTCAGTATCTGAAGTCTTGATGAAATTATGTGCAAGAGCCAATTTCACCTTGTAATCAATGGGATTGAACTGCATTTTGAAAATGATGACTTTTGACTGTAAAGTCGAATATATTTGAAGAACTTTCTGGAAACCTCTGGACAAGGCTAAAAATAGCTTCTGACGAAAGAAATTTTCGAAGTTTTTCTGGAACATGGGTTTTGTGCACAACTGAATTCTGAACAAACCCAGATAGTTGAATTCTTGGAAAAACGTATTTCAAGCCCACATGCAAAGAAATTCTCGGAAAAAAGCACAGAGCTTTAGAATGAAGACTACGGGGCGATTTTCTCAAAAAAAACTAAGACGTGGGTTTTGCTGCAAATACTGAAGTATGCGAACCTAGATGATCAGATTTTGAATATGTGTTGAATTTCTTTGACATGCGAAGAAAGTACCTAAGGTGAGAAATAGAAGAAATAAGACAGAAGATAGAAAGTTTTGCTTGTTCTGCTTCTGAAAAATTCGCCAATCTCTTTGTAGAACTCGATGAAACCTGCATGCAAAGTGAAAATAAAGTCTGGAATCTTCTTCCTCTAAACAATCTGAACTCGTTGCTATGAAGAATGCTGAATTCGGACACCTGTAGCACCTTTAGCTTGCTGGTCGCTCAAGAAGAATATGAGCTTCAGAGCAAAAGATGATGAAATAATGGACGCCATGGCTGAAATATATAGATTTTCATCTTTGAAAATTCGCACTAGGCAAAGAAACCATGAAAAGTGCGTTTGGCTTCTAATTGGACCTCATTTTAGTTAATTGGAACTCAAACAAGCTAAATAAATAGCCATGCATTAGGGTTTCCCTTTTCAGTCTTCAGTTAACAAAACCATGCGACTTTAGCTTCAGTTAGCAATCTTTATGAAGTTCGCCATCCTTCACATTTGCTTTAGATTCACAAATTTGACCTAAGGCGACCCTTTTGATAACTAAAGTTAACAATCTGAATTGAGATGAGAAATTCGCCATCTTCATGCAATAAACAATCTAAAAATAGCGACCCTTTTCAATCTTCAGTTGGCCCTCAAGAAGTGCGCCAGCTTCACACTTATGTTTCAATTCAATTCTAAAAATAACAACCCTTTTGGAACTAAAGTTGCCATTCCTTGAAAAGTGTGTAGCTTCACTAACTATGATTCATCCTTTTAAACACTAAATATGGCGACCCTTTTCATGACTGAAGTTAACAACTTCATGCGCCACACTTCACTAAAATTATGCTTAATCAATAAAACCTTAAATATGGCGACCCTTTTGATAAGTTCAGTTAACACTAAAATTCACCATACTTCACAAACTTATGCTTCATCATTCAATTCGTCCCTTTTAGAACTTCAGTTGACACTCAATGAAGCACCATCTTCACTAAAATCTTCACAATTGCAACCAAATTCGCCATGCATGTGGACTCCAGTTGACATTCACTGATAATCTTCAGTTAAGTGAACATGCAACCAAGTTAACTCAACATGCAAAGCAGTTAACTGAACATGCAAACTAGTTGACTCGACATGCGAATTGAAAGATCACTCAACATGCCAATATATAAACTGAAGATGACAACCCAGAAAACATTTAGTCTAACTGCAGTCAGAACTCCAGTTAAAGCGTCCATTCAACTCACATTCGAAAATCCAACTTTGCACTCTTAAGCGAATTCCAGACTTAGCCAAATTTCATGAAAATTTAAGCTAAAACCTCTACCGGGACCTCTGTTCATCCTCTGACATTGGTTGACTGACTTCTCCAATTGACTGGCTGACAGGTGCATCGCAGAGCTAAGCAAGAACTTATCAAAAGATATCTTGAGACTGAAACCATAAAACTGACATCTGAAGGCCCAAAAATCCAAGCGCCTTTTTCAAAAGCTACGCTTTTTACTAGACTTAATCAAATTTTGACTTTTGTATCTCGTACGAAGGGAAAAATAAATCCTTCATAACTTCTGATTTATCAACTTTCAGAACTGGATCTCGGGTTAACTGCGAGGCTAACCTTATTCTGCACGACAGCTGCAAAGGCACATTTCTCTAGAAAACATCATATGAGGGGTGAAAAACAAGGGCGCCTTTTTGAAAAGCTGCTCTTTTTCCTCCAAACTTGGCCATTTCTGGAAATGACAAAAATAATATAAAAACTCCGACTGCAAGCCGCTGAGACATCCTCTGATCTGACGGAGACAGGCAATGGAAAGTTGAACGTAACACGGACACACTGAATATCTGATATCATCAAAACAAAAGCATTAAAGACTTGAAAAGCTCAGGCGCCTTTCTCAAAATGTGCTCTTTTGCTTTTTCCTTGATATTCTGACTAAGATTTGACCCTACGTTTGACCTCAGGTTCAGGCACTTCAGCAACTCAGATTCACCCACTGACGGATGTGTCGCGAAGTTTGAACAAAAGTGAGATAAACATCTTGGGTGGCATTTAGCCAAAAACCTACATTTGGCACCTCAAAAAGATGGGCGCCTTCTCCAAAAGCTGCGCTTTTCTCCAATGTAAGCCAATTCTCGCTTTCGCCTCGTTTTGCACTGTATCTTCCGTAACTCGAACAAAACAGGTCCGTTTGATAAACTGGATAGCTCACTGCAAAGCTGACGTGATGCCGGGCAAATGTCTGCTGGAAGTGACAAACCCTAAATACAGGATCTAAGCCCCTAAAAGATAGGGCGCCCATTTGAGAATGTGCTCCCTTCTCCAGAGATAGAAAATTTTGATGTTTTTCGTTCAGATTTTCATTTTTCTTAAATCTCTTCAGTAACAGACTGACATGATACTGACACAAACTCCATATTTGAAAAGCCCAAAAACGACCTTCTGACAACACTTTAACAAGATTAAGACTCAATTAAGCAAAATGCCTTAGTGAAGCAAAAATTTTGGTTTTGGGTACAACAGGTGGCACATATGATGGTCCTGCCCTTATTATCTTTTGACACAACTTCCTTATAATAAGGAGAGTGAGCCATATGGAATGGAATGCAATTGGCAAAGAAGAATTTTCCAATGGCATCATTTGCCTCATCCTTTGCTTGCACATTGAATAAGATGGTTGTGAAGATGGACTAGCCATCTTATGTTCCCCTTAGGCTCTGTTGCACTTCAACTGGATGGATTTGATGGCCTTAGACTCTGCAAAGTAGAAACTGTCGAAATCTGATTACCCCTACTCCTTTGTGGCAAAGTAGTAGATACAAGTACTTCATCTTCATTACAACCCCATAATTTTAATATTTCAGATCTGTATTTCAAGTTCCCTTCCACTTTTTTACATACATCTTCACCTTTGCCTCGAACAAGAAGGAAGTGAGCATTAGTTCTAGAAATGTTGTCAAACCATTCAAGATTACACATGTGACACTTCCACTTTCTAGTGCCCCAGCTGTCCCAGGCATTTTTGGTACCTTAGATGCAAAACTATTTTAAAGGTGATTTTGGATCAAAGGAGCACTTGGCCCATTTTTCAAGGATTTGAGAAGGGCAGCCATAATTTTGACTCTCAATAGAACTTGTTTCAATTTGAGTATTAAACTCAGGGACCGCACTCCTATGCCAGGAGCATCAGATGATTCATTTTCACTTTGAATTTCTACTTCAACCTCTTGACCCTAATCTTCACTTCTAATGTAAGAACTCATTATGATAATGATGCTGCAAAATCCAATGTTAAAAAAAATCAAAAAACCTATATGTTGCTGTCATAGTTTATTAATTTCAAATTTGTCAAATTAAAAACATTGCAATGAGTTTTGAAGTAGAAATTGAAGTTTTGAACAATGAATTTGAACATTGAAATTAAAAATAGCAACGAAAATCATGATTTCAAGTTTTCTAAGTTTCTAACGACAAAGTTTTAAAGTTTAAACTTTTAAGTTTCAATGTTGAGCTTTTGCCTTTCAATGACAATCATGCATAAATTTAAACGAAAAAATCATGGTTTCTAAGTTCTAACAGCTGCATTGTGCAATGAACAATTTGAAATTTGATTCTTGAATAATCAATGAACAAAAGAATCAAAATGTTTTGAAAGAATGGCAAATGCCTACCTTTAACCTTGCTGCCCTCTTCCTCTTGCAAGAATGAAGAAGCTCCTTTTGGCTCGCTCTCTCCTAACCTTGATCCTAAGTCTCCTTGCAGCTCAAACTCAGACTTCAATCTTCCTCTTCAGATTGTAGCCCTGATTTTGAATGAATTTGTGAATAAGAATGGGACAATATTGTTAAATTTAGTGATCAGATTAAGTGCACAGAAAATTAATTCAAAATCAGACACAGTAACACAACATATACCCTGGGAAAACCCTCCTCTTGAGGGAGAAAAACCCAGCAACAATATATCACTTATATATTGATATGTAAATACAAGAATCTCCTTTACAAAGGCCGATATAAAGGCCAACAAGAGACACTACAAAACTGATGTAGATACATAGCAATGAGACTCAGCCTTATAAAAATCCTCAACCTGCTCCTCTACAAAATTTGCTCTATGAATGTGAGGACTTATGATTGTGATGACTTATAATGAATATGAATAATGAATGCTAAACAATGAGACATGAATGGATATTTATACAATGTAGAGAGAGGGACGTGATCCTTCATGAAACAAGTCGGCCACGAGATAAGCATGTCTCTTCAAGAATTCGCATCCTTCTAGAAAATCGCGCCCAAGGAGAAGAGGTCGGCCTTATCACAAACTCTTCATTAATTAACAAATAATTAATATTAACAAAAGATGTGATTCCTTATTAAGGCAAGAAGTCGGCCATATAGAAATCAAAACTCTTCTTAACAAGTCGCACCCATAAGAAACATGATGTCGGCCTTGAAAGGAAATCGCACCTTCATAAAACAGCGTGCCTCATGATGCTCTATAAATTAAATATCCCCCCGGGCTATGATTTAATTTATCAACTAAAGTAAGGAGATGGTTGGAAGAATATGAATGAAGCTGTATCATAAACATCAACACTCCCTCTCAGCTAGGGAGGATACTTCCAGCTGCACAAGACAAATCACCTCATCGTGATATCAGATATCACCTCAACATGATATCAACCATAATGGCTACAACCATATATGGTATGTACAAGTGTTCATCACTTGCATGATGTTGTCACCTCAACATGACTTTTCACCATGGGTCTCCCAGAGGGTGAAACACAAGTACAAAAAATCATCACGGATTCTCTCACATGATGCTGTCATGGAGTCACACACATGACATCCACCATGACTCTCTCAGAGGGTGGAAACAAGGGTTTTCACCTCAAATCTTGAAGAGAAATGCATTAACAAGGGATTTCACCTCAAACTTCTCTCATAGAGAAGAACTCATTAAACAAGGGATTTCACCTCGAACTTCTCTCACAGAGAAGACCTCACTAAACAAGGCTCACTGATGCTGAGACTCTTTCTCAGTTAAGGCTGGATTCTCCACCATACCAAGCTTATCTCGAAAGTACACAAACTTGATTCTGAAGAGGGGCTTGGTGAGAATGTTTGTTGTCTACTCATCAATGTTGATATACCTTAACTGTATAGCCTTTCGTAGTACCATATCTCTAATATAGTGATACTTGATCTCAACATGCTTGGTTCTATCATGAAACATAGGATTGATAGAAAGTTTCACGCAACTCTGGTTATCACAATGAATGATAGTAGGCTCCATTGATTGTCCAAACAATCCTGCAAGGAGCTAACAAAGCCATACTGTTTCACGAGCTGCCATACAAGCTGCAATATACTCTGCCTCTGATGTACTCAATGCCACAGATGACTGCTTCCTACTGCACCAGGTTATCATAGCAGAACCCAAACTGAAGCAACAACCAGAGGTACTCTTCCGATCTGTGACACATCCTGCCCAATCAAAATCAGTATAACCATGCAACCCCAAGTCAGCATCTGAAGAATATCTCAACCCATATCCAACTGTGCTACGCAAATATCTCAGGATATGTTTAGCTGCAACAAGATGTATCTGCCTTGGTTCACACATGAATTGACTAAGTGCACTCACTGCATAACAGATATCTAGTCTAGTGTTAACTAGATACATCAAGCACCCAATCAGTTGTTTGTACATTGTAGGCTCCACCAAGCCTAAATTAGCTAGAGCCTCCTTCAATTTATGTAGGTTGGTCTCCATGGGTGTAGACATGGATTTGAAATCCATCATACCAAACCTCTTAAGTATATCAATGGTGTACTTCCCTTGACTTAGAATCATCTCATCTGGTTTCTGCCAGACTTCTAAGCCAAGGAAGTAATGCATGAGTCCAAGGTCTTTCATCTCAAACTCAGAGGCCAACTCTTTCTTACATTTGATGATCAAGTGTTCTTCTCCAGTAAGTATCAAATCATCAACATATAAAACCAAAATCAATGCTTCACCATCAATTACCTTAAAGTATAGATTAGAGTAGCATCATTCTTCAAGAAGCCCAAGCTTGACATGTAACAATCAATTCTTTCGTACCATGCATGAGGAGCCTACTTAAGACCATACAAGGCCTTCTTCAGCTTGCAAACATGAGACTCCTTCCCATGAACCTCGAACCCATCAGGTTGCTCGATGTAAACTTCTTCCTCGATCACACCATTTAGAAAAGTTGTCTTCACATCCATTTGATGAATCTTCCATCCTCTAGATGCAGCAATGGCAATGATGGTCCTAACAGAAGTGTAGCGAGCAACAGGAGCAAATGTTTCTTCATAATCAACTCCCTCTTTTTGTGAAAACCCACGAGCCATGAATCTTGCCTTGTACTTCTCTATGCTCCAATCAGCTGCATGCTTGATCTTGAAGAGCCATTTCGAAGATACCACAGATTTGCCTTCGGGTCTAGGAACAATGTCCCAAACATCATTATTGAGAATTGATTGGTACTCCTCTAACATAGCATCTTTCCAAACCTATTGACTGGAAGCTTCTTCCACACTAGAAGGCTCAGACTCAATAATCTGACTCATGAAGGCAACATAATTGGAGAACTTATGTGGCCTTTTACTTTCTCTGAATGTACCTCTAGGAGCTGCGAACTTTTCAACCTCTTGCATAGTTTGTCTAGCCCAAAGAGGTATCTTTCTTCTAATCACAATATTGGTAGGCCCATCAGTAGGTTCCAAGGGCTCAACTGGATCAACATCTTCCTTTGGTTCGGAAGTCTACCTCTAAATCTCAGGAGTATGGTCAACTTCCATATCCTGAGGAGGCTCATCATAGTCAATCTCCACGAGTTCCCTTGGATCTTCTAAATGCAACATTTTCCTCGAATGTGACATCTCTACTAATTTCAATCAACTTCTGACCTAGAACATATATCCTGTAGGCTTTTGATGTCTCACTGTAGCCCACGAATATTCCCTTCTTGCCAGAAGGCTCCAACTTAGTTCTCTTTTCTTTTGGAACATGAACATAGACAGGACATCCAAAGATCCTCAAATGACTAACCTCAGGCTTCTTCCCTATAAAGGCTTCTTCTAAAGACATATTCTCCAAGACCTTGTGAGGACTTCTATTCATACTGCAGTCCTAGAAGCTTCTGCCCATAAGAAGGTTTGTAGATCCTGGTCATGAATCATGGCTTTCGCTGCTTCCACGATCGTCTTGTTCTTTCTCTCTGCAACACCATTCTATTGAGGATTATAGGGAACACAAAACTCCCTTTTAATCCCAGCATCAACACAAAAATTTCAAAAGCTACCAGAGGTGTATTCTCCTCCATTGTCAGATCTGAGGATCTTGATTCTCTTACCGGAAAGGTTCTCTACAAGAGCTTTGAACTCTTTGAACCTTTCTAACACTTCCTCAGACTCTTTAGTTTTCAAAAAATAAATCCAAGTCTTTCTAGAGTGATCATCAATAAAAAGAACATAATACAAGAAACCACTCGAAGAAGGAACATACATAGGTCCACATAAATCAGAATGAATAAGGTCTAAAATACACTTAGATCTACTTTCTCTACTGTGGAAAGGAGCTTTTGAATTCTTACCCATAGCACATCCTTTGCAAGTTCCTTCATGCTCCTGATTGAATTTAGGAAGTCTCATGACCATCTTCTCCATGATAGGTAAGGCTTGAAAGTGGAGGTGAGCCAATCTTTGATGCCATAGATCACATAGACTTGAAGAATCATGAACTAATGCCTATAGAGGACGTGTACATAGCCTATAGAGGCTTTCATGTCTAACACCAATTATTTGAGCATCCTTGAAACTGGAATTCTCCATCCACACAAGAACTTTGCCTTTGGAGAAGGCAACTTGATATCCTTTATCTTCTAGAGCTGAAATAGAAATAAGATTGCACTTGATTCCTGGAACATACAGAACATCTCTCAACTGAAGTGTAATGCCGGAATCCAAATGAAGAGTAGAGGTCCCAGTCCCTTTCACGGAATAGCCAGCATCATCACCAATAATAACTTGTTCAGAAGAATCTTTCTCCACCAAACTTGATTAAGTGCTCCTTAAATCCAATGATGTGTCGAGAAGCACCACTGTTGATCAGCCAAGTGTTGGTATTTGTAGGTACATTGCTTGATAATGCTGAATAGAACAAGTATTCACATGAATCCTTCTACGGAGAAGCATCATCAACATCTGCAACAGTGGCTTATTGCTTAGGTCTAGTTGGACAATACTTAGCAAAATGGCCAAACTTATCACTCCTAAAGCATTGAATCTTGGACATGTCTCTCTTCTTGGAGGCAGGTGCATCATCATTTCTCTTATCTCAATTCCTCTTGAAGAACCCTTTCCTTCCATCTTTTCCTTTCTTCTTCGAAGCATGGGAGGTGAGAACATGAATGTCTTCATTCTTTGAACTTTGACCAATGCCTCTAGCCACCAACATTGATTCTTCTTGAATGCAATATGACCTTAGACGATCAAACTTAGGCAATTTTGATCTTGCACTCATTCCTTGAATGTAGGATTCCCAAGACAAAGGGAGACCATTAAGAGCAAGCAGAGTCAAGTCTTTGTCATCAACTATATGCCCAATTGTCGAGAGCTGATCTCTCAAATCTGAAATCCTCATGAAGTATGCAATCACTGATTCTCCTTTCGCTATCTTCACATGATGTAGTTGTTGCTTCAGTGCAAGTGCTCGGCCGGTATTGTTGATTTCGTACATTTCTTCCAATGTTTTAAACATGTCTCTTGCCGTCTTCAACTTAGAGACAATAGGAACAATATGATCCTTAACGGAATCAACCAATATTTTCATTGCCTTGATATCTTTCTTCACTCACTGCGACTTCTCTTCTTCCTCCTCAGGTTCAGGAACACTAGACTCCACAAATTCACCCAAGTCGTTTTCATGCAAGGTAAGCATGATCCTAAATCTCCATGATGTGAAGTTTGAAGCTCTCTCGAGTCTATCCTCAATCTTCAAACCGTTAACCATCTTGACAAAGGTAGAGATAGACAAAGAATTACAAAGAAGAGAATAGAGTATTGTTGTATGAACAAATCTGATCACAATCTCCTCAAACCCACTCTGATACCATGTTAAATTTAGTGATCAAATTAAGTGCACAAAAAATTAATTCAAAATCAGACATAGTAACACAGCATATACCCTGGGAAAACCCTCCTCTTGAGGGAGAAAAATCCAGCAACAATATATCACTTATATATTGATATGTAAATACAAGAATCTCCTTTACAAAGGCCGATAAAAAGGCCAACAAGAGACACTACAAAACTGATGTAGATACACAGCAATGAGACTCAGCCTTATACAAATCCTCAACCTGCTCCTCTACAGAATTTTCTCTATGAATGTGACTTATGACTGTGACGACTTATAATGAATATGAATAATGAATGCTAAACAATGAGACATGAATGGATATTTATACAATGTAGAGAGAGGGACGTGATCCTTCATGAAACAAGTCGGCCACAAGAGATAAGCATGTCTCTTCAAGAATTCGCATCCTTCTAGAAAATCGCGCCCAAGGAGAAGAGGTCGGCCTTATCACAAACTCTTCATTAATTAACAAATAATTAATATTAACAAAAGACGTGATTCCTTATTAAGGCAAGAAGTCGGCCATATAGAAATCATAACTCTTCTTAACAAGTCGCGCCCATAAGAAACATGATGTCGGCCTTGAAAGGAAATCGCACCTTCATAAAACATCGTGCCTCATGATGCCCTATAAATTAAATAGCCCCCTGGGCTATGATTTAATTTATCAACTAAAGTAAGGAGATGGCTGGAAGAATACGATTGAAGCTGTATCATAAACATCAACAAATATGTCTCTCTTATAATTTTTTTTGAGAGGCCTTGGGGGTTGGGGTCGAGTTAGGGTTAGGCCTTTGAAGTGACCTTTTCTTTTAAAAAAAAATAAAAAATCAACAAAGTAAGCTTTCCGCTGCGGGAGTCTTCTTGGTGTCCCCTGGGGTGTCGAGGGATGTCTGGGAGTCTTGGGGACATCCCAAAGTCCCTTTTGGCATTTCCTGAGGAAGAAACGTCTGAGAGATGTCTCCCTGGTGAGGAAACGTCTGAGAGATGTCTTCCTGGTGAGGAAACATCTCAGAGACGGCGAAGTAGACTTGGGGGCAGCAGAGGGATGACTGGGGGACGTTTGCTTTTGCAGGGGGGATGTGTCCCCGTGGAACACTACTTAACTCAACATCATCATTAAATACAAAGTAGGTTTCCTAAATTCATACATGGCCTTGTCACAAAGGAGATTATCATGCTCTTATTTCTTGGAAGAATAGACCTCTAGCATCTTGATGCTAACCTACATCTTCCCATATCCATCATTGGGCCAAGACACAATGCTACAATGTCCAAGAAAAAATTGATAATCTTAGTTAGTGTCCCATTCCTATCATTGGACCTTTTCACACATTCACCTCAAGACAAACCACAATGACACTGATTCTAAAAATTTATCCAAGATTGAAGTAGATTCTTGGAAAGCCAAACATCATAACCTCAAAGAATTTAAGATTGACAATGATGGATTGCCTTTTATTGGCTTAGACCAGTATAGTGGAGACATATTAATTGGAAGGTGAGAACATTGTTGTCTAATGTAAATTTAGCCTCAACTTTAGCCCTCTCCACCATTATGATTTGTAATTTAGCATAGGCATACTAGAACCCTTTCTAGTTCATCCCATTAATGCATAGGCTTAGTTGATTACTTATCAATAAAAGATAACCATATCATGACCATTTCATACAACTCACTAGCAGAGAGCTACCCAATACTACATTCATCTTTTCAATAAATCTCTAATCATCAAGATCAATAGTAGTTTACATGATTGTAAATTTAGGCAAATGACATCATAACAAATCTCTAGTCATAACCCCAATGGAATTCATTCAAAATTTGTTCGTACAACTAGGGTCAATTGGTGTGGGCTCACTAATGTCAAGTATGTTGTTCATGGTGTCTCTACATCCTGTGGTTAAAATTTTGGGTTATGGTTAATTGTGGATGGCATTAGTGAGCCCACACCAATTGACCATATATATACATATATCTACCAACTTATAATGTGTGTTAATATGAATTCATACCATTTGATATGGGGCAATACCATCCAGCTCAACATATCATATCAGTGAGAACTATTACCACCACCAAGAAACTCAAGATTGACATGGTTATACCACATTCACCTTTATAAAAGAAACATTGATGTTGTTGTCCTCTGCACATGTTGAGCATTGCTATTAGGTATAGTTGTTGTAATCCTAAACGAATTGACTTTAAATCATAACAAACTGTAATTCATCCCCGCGAGATCTTACTAACACAAGGCATTAATATAGGTTGTGTAATAAGAAAACAGATCATTTAGGAGTTAAATGTTCCTCGTTCTTGATCCCATTTATCTTAGTTACATACATATCCTTCGTTATAGATATGGACCCTAGGTCCTTCCTAATCCCATTTATCTTAGTTACACACACACATATATATATATAGACACACACACAATTATGGGGTTGATTAATGTCAAAATGCTAAAAAATTGACCTCTTAAGAAAATATTGTCAAATAGAACACAATTAGAATATCCCAAAATGTAAAGGAATCATTTATGCCATCATAAAATGCCCAATACTTGGTCCTTGGTTTGGTTATAAGAGGTATCATGTACACTTGTACTCTAGTTACCCTTACTTTCAAGCAATGCTCCACAAGGATGCGTCCCCCTTGCAAAAGCAAGTGTCTTCGAGACAGGGCATGTCTTTGAGACGGGGCATGTCCTCGAGACGCAGGGATGCTTGGGGAACGTCCCCCTGTCGTCACTCTGCCACCCCCAAGTCTCCTCCACCATCTTTGAGATGTTTCCTCACCAGGGAGACATCACTCACACGTTTCATCCTCAAGAAATGCCAAAAGGGACATTGGGATATCCCCAAGACTCCTAGACGTCCCTTGACACCCCAGGGAATGCTAAGAAGACTCTCGCGACATAAAGCTTAGTTTAGAAAAAAATGTCACTTCAAAGGCTTAAACCTAACCCTAACTCAACCCCAACCCCCAAGGCCTCTTAAAAAAGTTATAAGAGAGACATATTGTCTCATTCTTATTCACAAATTCATTCAAAATCAGTGGCTATAGTCTGAAGAGGAAGAGTGAAGTCTAAGTTTGAGCTGCAAGGAGACTTAGGAGCAAGCTTAGGAGAGAGCAAGCCCAAAGGAGCTTCTTCATTCTTGCAAGAGGAAGAGGGCAACAAGATTAAAGGTAGGCATTTGCCATTCTTTCAAAACATTTTGACTTTTTCGTTCATTGATCATTCAAGAATCAAATTTCAAATTGTTCATTGCACAATGCAGCTGTTAGAACTTAGAAAGCATGATTTTCTCATTTAGATTTATGAATGGTTGTCATTGAAAAGCAAAAACTCAACATTGAAACTTAAAAGTTTAAACTTTAAACTTTAAAACCCTGCTGTTAGAAACTTAGAAAACTTGAAATCATGATTTTCATTGCTGTTTTTAATTTCAATGTTCAAATTCATTGTTCAAAACTTCAATGTCTACTTCAAAACTCATTGCAATGTTTTTAATTTGACAAATTTGAAATTAATAAACTATGACAGCAACATATAGGTTTTCTAATTTTTTTTTAACATTTTTTTTTGCAGCATCATTATCATAATAAGTTCTTATAGCAGAAGTGAGGATGAGGGTCAAGAGGTTGAAGTAGAAATTCAAAGCGAAAATGAATTTGATGATCCCGACATAGGAGTGGGAGGTGACTATGAGTCTAATACCCAAACTAAAACAAATTCTATTGGGAGTCAAAATTATTGCTGCCCTTCTCAAATCCTCAAAAAATGGCCCAAGGGCCCCTTTGATCCAAAATCACCTTTAAAATAGTTTGCATCCAAGGTACCAGCAAAAGGCTGGGACAGCTGGGGGCACTAGAAAGTGGAAGTGCCACATGTGTAATCTTGAATGGTTTGGCAGCATTACTAGAACTAATGCTTACTTCCTTCTTGTTCAAGGAAATGGTGTAGACGTATGCAAAAAGGTGGAAGGGAACTTGAAGTATAGGTCTGAAGTATTAAAATTATGGGGTTGTAATGAAGATGAAGTACTTGTCTCTACTACTTTGCCACAAAGGAGTAGGGGTAATCAGATTTCTACAGTTTCTACTTCTATTTTGCAAAGTCTAAGGCCACTGAATCCATCCAGTTCAAGTGTACCAAACCCTGAGGTGAAATGTAAGATGCCTAGTACATCTTCACAACCATTGGCAGATTTGTTCAATGTGCAAGCAAAGGATGAAGCAGATGATGCCATTGGCAAATTCTTCTTTACCAATGGAATTCCATTCCATGTGGCTCACTCTCCTTATAATAAGGAAGCTGTGTCAAAGATAATAAGGGCAGAATCATCATATGTGCCACCAGGGGAGACTAAATTGAAGACAACGATCTTGGATCAAAACTATTCCAAGATTAATATTTCGATGGAAAAGATGAAGAGAACCTAAGTCACAAGTGGATTGAGCATAGTCATGGATGGGTGAACGAACATTAGGCATCGTTCACTCATCAATATCATGGTTACATCTACAATGGGCCCTTATTTCTTTAGGGCTATTGATTGTTCAGGGCATAGAAAGGATGCTCATTATCAGTTCCAGATCCTCAAGGATGCTATAGAGGAGGTTGGGCCACAAAATGTGGTGCAAGTAATGATAGATGTGACCCATGTGTGTAGAGCTATAGGGAAGTTGATTGAGGCAGCCTATAGACATATTTGGTGGACTCGTTGTGTGCATGCCATGAATAATGCACTTAAGGACATGGGTAAAATCAATTGGATCAAAACAATTGTCAATGATGCTAGAGATGTGCAAATGTTTATCTGCAACAACCACACTTACATGCAGTCTTCAGGCCTCTAAGAAGGAATTCTTGAAACTTGTAGAGACTCAGTATGCATCATATTTTATTATCTTGGAGAGGATGCTTGAGTTGCAAGAGGCATTGCAACTAGTGGTAATAACAGCAGAATTGTCATGTCCCCATTTTTGGCGAGCATCAGTGATCGTGAGATTGGCCTATCATGAGACCCTCGTGAGGCTGACAGAGTGGTTAGAGGGTCGTTTCGAAGCTTGGCTCGGCGTCAGATTGGCAGTTTTGATCAATTGGCTTTCGTTTGGGCTCGATCGGAGACATTTTGCAGAATTGCTATTTTTAGCAGTTCCTCGCAGGCAGAGTGGGACCACTGCTATTTTTAGCAGTTTGGCTGTGGCGGCATCAGGAATCGCTTCAGAGTTCGTCAGCATCAGACGGATCAATCATCGGGTTAGAAACGAGGAAGATATTAATATTTAATGACATTTATTAAATATTAATTAATTAATGATTATAATATAAAGTTATAATTTAAAATTATAACTTAAGTGATTTCTCACTGAGGGGTGCGCCCAACATTAAAAGGGGGCCAGTTTGTGAATTAAATTATTATAAAATAATTTTGGCTGAGAACTATTGAAAATAAAAAGAATTAAATTGTCAAATATATTAAAATTCCCTATTATTAAGGAATTCGCCCTTTTGAGAAGATTAAAGGGTTTTGCCTTGAAAGTTGAGCCATTATGACATTTTGAAAAAATCAGGAATTGATCAAGTCTTGCCAGAGCACAGAGACCTTAGGGTTTCGTCTCGAAATCGTCGGAGAACGAGCCATCTCCATCGACGCAATTCAGAGGATGTGAAATAACATCTGATTTATTGCCAGCAGAGGTTTTCTCATTCAGAGTAAATCACAGAGCTTCAGAGGAATTAATATCTTCAGAGTTTTCTTTAGAGTTTTCTTCAGAGTTTAATGTTCAAGGCATTTACATTCATTGGGCGTCCACATTCAAGAGATACAGAGGATTAACAAGGCGGCATATATTTATTTATTGAAGTTGCTGCTGTAGCCGTACTTTAGCTGGCCGTACCATCTTTGGGAAAGTGCAAAGTCTTTAGAGATTCAGAGTTTCTTGCATTCAGAGATCATATATCAACCTGGGCGCATCATATCTACAGAGATTTGTCATCGAAGACAGAAGGAGGGATTTCTTATTTTATTGCTGCTGTTTAGACAGTCCGTACTGTTGCAGCAAAGAGCCGTACTTGTTCTGAGGGTTTTGATTTGTAAGATCCATCCAGAGGGAATATCTCAACTGGGGCGTCTATCTAGTCACCACCTGAAGACCTTCAGAGGGAGGCGTAATCCATTGCAACCATTGATTGCTGCTCAAATCTCAGGCCGTACTACTGTACCTGGCCGTACCAGATCTGCAAAGGCATCTTTTGTTCCCAGAGAGAAACGACTTCATCATTGGCAGTTAGACTTCAACAGGAAGGGCGCATATATCAGAGGTGTCCGTGGGAAGCATCATTTTGAGGAGAAAGAGCCTACATCTTCCCAGCCGTACCATCATCAGGAGGACATTAATTGCTGCAGCAAAACCAGGTTTCAAAAATCACATTGCTTTTTATGTTGCATGTAACTGGGTTTAATTGTAATTGCCTCAGAAAGATTCTGTAATGAATAAGCTTCAATCTTTGCTATAAATTTCGTAGTACTCAGAGATACATTATTTAATTGCATTTATTCTGTATTATTTGTAAAAATCGCCATCTTAATTATTCATGCAAAACATCAAAAACGGTCACAAAACATAAAACCTTCAGAAAGTCAAGAAAAATTGTCAAATTCGGAGATTAGGGGAAACTGGGTTTCTACAAGAATGGAACCAATGCCCTCAATCGAAGACACAACAGAGGTTGAGGGTGAGGAGGTGGTGAAGGATGATGTCTTTTGGGCTAATGCCAAATATATTGTCTCCATCATTACTCCAATCTTCAGAGTTATTAGATATAGGGATTCTAATGCACCTTCCCTGGAGAGGTGTATGAGTGCATTGATTCTATGCTTGATCAAATGAAGGTTGTTGTGCGAGAGGACCCCACAATGCAATTCTACACTGAGCATATTCATCTGATCATTCAGCGTAGATGGGAGAAGCTGAACAATCCCTTACACATGGCTGCCTATGAATTGAACCCAAAGTGGTACGTGCAATCATAATTTAAGAATCAATTTCTAAACCTAATTCAACCCTCAAAAGAACCAAAAAGCAAAACATCTTATTTTAACATTTCCAAACTTGTGTAGAAGAGAAGTGGTGGATAGAGGAGAGAACAGTAGTGGAAAGAAGGCACGAAGGCATCAAATTCACTACATTTGAGGTAAGTTTTCAATCTAAAATTTATTTTTTCAATTTGTTTTGCATTTTTTAAAGATTTTTTCAAGTTTTTACACATTGGGAGGGCATTTTTCTTTTATTTGAACTTGCAGCTCTCTTCTAAATTCTTAACAAAAGAAACCATGGGCAGTAATGGGGATAGTGATAGTGAAGAGGTTGAAGTGCAAATGCAAAAAAGTAAAGCTAGAACTCCTAGAAGTATGGCTGCCACTGGGGTTTATTCAGGAGTGGGAGTGTAGCAAGGCTAGTAAGTACAACAAAACCATTTTGATGTCCTTCTAAACTCCTCAAAATCTATGCAAAAAGCCCATTTGACCCCAAGAAACCTGTCACAATTTGTGTTACAAATAGACAAAGATAAGAAAACAAAATTCAAGGGTGGAGTAGAGTATGGCTATGCCATTTCTGCAACAAAAAACAATAATATAGGGGCAGCTATACTAGAGTTTATAGTCATATTTTGTGGATAGGTAGTCAACGGGTGAAAGGTTGTGAAAAAATAACTCCAATTGAGAAAAGGCTAAACCAACTAGATTGCAAATGAAGGGGGAGGCAAGAAAGAACATAATTTCATTGGAGAGTATTCAATCTAGTGTGTCATTTCCTATAGGATTTGTGGATGTTGGAGTTGAAACAGGGGAGGGTTCTACTTCTAGCAAGGGAAAGAAGAGAACCACTATTGTTTCAAATATGTTTAACATACAATCAAAAGATGTGGTCGAGTCTTTTATTCTAAGTTTTTTATGCTCATGCCATACCACTTTATGTGGCACACTCACTCTATTTTAAACAAATGTTCAAAGATGTAATAGTTGTTGGTCACTCATTTGTCCCATGTGGAGAACATAAGCTATGCACCACCTTCCTTGATAGAGAATATCCTAAGGTGAGTGCGTTGATGGAAGAGATGAGACAAACTTGGATAAGGTATGGATGCTCCATCATCATGGATGGGGGAACCAATATCAAACATTGGCCACTCATTAATATTATTGTCACAAGTTCAACTGGATCTTATTTTCTTAGAGCTATTGATTGTTTAGAGAAGAGGAAGGATGCAAACTTCCAATTTCAAGTTTTGAAAGATGCCATAGAAGAAGTTGGAGTCTCTAATGTTGTACAAGTAGTGATCGATTCAGCCCGTGTGTGTAAGTTAGTTGGCTTGACTGTGGAGGGTGCTTACAAGCACATTTTTTGGACCCCATGTTGTGTTCTTGCATTGGAGGACATTGGGAAGATAGATTGGGTGAAGGTAGTGGTGTTAGAGGTTAGAGATGTGCAGATGTTCATTTGCAACAATCACAATTCACTTGCTTTGTTTAGGACTATTTTTAGGAACGAATTCCTCAAGCTTGTGGTTATTAGATGTGCCAACTACTCCATTTTGGTAGAAAGGATTATTGAGGTCTAAGACGCTTTACAATCAACAATGGTTAATTTAGAGTGGGTAGATGGTCAGAGGCATGCATGCCTAAAGGAAAAAGTGTGAAACAAAAAATCCTTGATGATAATTGGTGGTCCACAATGAGGTAAGAAAATTGCTGGTTTTATTATTGAACTTTTAAAATTTTAATTTATTAATGTTTCTAACTTGTAAAATATTTTCATTCTTTTTTAAGATTTTAACTTTTGTAACTTGTTTGCACTCACAGATATGTTTGCTCCTTTATTGAGCCTATTGTGTGAGTAATAAGATATGCTGATACTGATTCTCCTAGCCTTGGAAAGATTTATGAGACCTTAAATAGCATACTTGGGCAGATGAGGCAAGCAATTCATAGCAGGGATCCTACTTTGTGACGCAATGGTGGAACACTATGAACACTTTGCTTCATATGGCAGCCTATGCTCTAAATCCCAAATGGTGCAAATATCAAAGTTCGCAAACGCAATGTGTGCGAAAGAAATAACACAATGTGACAAAACGGTGGAACACTATGAACACTTTGCTTCATATGGCAGCCTATGCTCTAAATCCCAAATGGTGCAAGTATCAAAGTTCGCAAACGCAATGTGTGCAAAAGAAATAAATTAATAATAATTAATATTTAATGCTTGATGAGATTCATGTATTGCTGGCCATTATAAGACCAGCCGTACATCTTTTGGTTCAACTAATATTACAAGGATGTTTAGTTGAATATTCAACTTTCCCCTATGAAAAATTAATAAAATATTGAGAGGCAATGAGCTGCGCAGCCATAAGAGGGTTTTGAAAACCATTAACAGCAGCCTAAATGTTCATTGGAGGGTGATGTGGCAAGAAGGGGAAGTAAGAGTTTATCTTCAAAAAATATGGCAGGTCAACAGATTAGAGCTTGGATAATATTTGGTTGTGAGAATTAAATGGGGCTTAATTTCATTAAAAAGAAAACCAAACCTACACGTGGGACCCACTTACAAGATTGATTGAAGATTGAAAGGGAATTGGGTTTTCTGTTTGAAGTTTTTTTTGTGTTTTCTACCTCAGCTTCACTTCCCTTTGGAGGCCCATACTACTGCCATGATCAGCCATTCAGCTATAAGGATGATTTCTTAAATCTGAAATAATTATTGACTTTGAGTTTTCTTTTTCAGTAACATTTCAGGTCAGAAAAATATTTTATTTATATAATGTATTTTCTGATTTTTATATCAGCATACTCATCAGCAGTTAGTACATGCTCATTATGATCAGAAATACAGTGCTATTGATATCAACATTCAGATTTGTGGGAATTAATTCTTTTGTGTTTATTTATGGTATTTTTGTTGAAATACATATAAACTCAGTTGTCCACCAGCTGTTTGATGAAATGTCTATGAATTAGGATTGGAAGATTTGCATGTTAATTTGAGAAATTTTGATAAGCACAATACAATAATATCAAAGCATGTATGTGTAGAAAATATTCCACTCGGGATATTACAAAATGCCAACTTACATAACTAAAATATATCCTTTTCTCCAAGAAAGAATTCATTGATTCTTAAATTATGATTGCATGTATAGGTAGGTAGTTACTCAAACCTTGAAGGAAAAGCACAATTCATAAATACAACATTATAAGAGGACATAGGAAAAATCCTAGCTGTAATTTCCTAGGGGTTGACGGAGATCATCAAAGACTCTAAAGGGAAAATCTCAAACTTACAGTAATCTCTTTGTTTGCATTTCCTACCAACAAGTTGTTATTGTTTACCTGTAACAAAATTCAGAGACATCAGAAGTAAAAGTATGGATGACAAAATATCTAAAACATTCTTCCACAAAATGCTTCATTTAATAGACATATTCTAGTGACCTGAACTAAATGTCAGACAGTTTATATCATATGCTACCATGTGTAATTATAAAAGATAAATGACAACAGAAACAGATGTAAGTACAATGAATAATATACAACAAGATATTCGGTCCAGCATAAAATCTGAAACAAGGCAATTAATTTAAGAAAGAAACAAGAAAATATTATAAATTTATAACAATCTGAAGTTACTGAAATGAAGCAATGGTAATGAATTTTCTTATATTTTATTTTTCATTTTTAAATAATAGTATTAGGGAGTGCTTAAGTCATCTACTTTTGTTTTGAACATGTGCAAAAAACAAAGTAAAGAGAAAAAAATATTAGAAATCATGTTTTATTCAATACCCAAAAGGAAATTCTAGAAACTTGTAATCATTTCTTAATTGGAATAAAGTAACCAACAAATTGTAACTAGAGACACCAAATCTGGCACTGCCACATCTACAGAGATCAAACAAAAGATGTTAGATTGAGCACTTGTTAGTATGGAAACATTCAATTTGTGTTGCAAGGTTTAGTCAAAGATACATCCGTCCCCAACTAAATAAAGGAAATACTATCCATTGTCTTGCTTTTGCAAAGATGCGAAGAAGAAGCTAATAGTTGTTTTGTCAATCAAAAAAGGGCAGGAAAAAACACTACATATACTTTATGCAGGGAAATGATGTATCTCTTTGATTCCTTTTCAACTTAATAAGGTGAAATGACAAACTGTCACTTACTAAGACACCTCTAGGGCTTTTTATACCCATAAGCAGCCATTTATTTTTACTAAATTCTCCAAAATTATTTTCTAGGATAACATCATTTTTCCAAAAGTTAGAGAAAAAACTAAGTTTAGTTTGACGCCTTTGAAATTAATTGTAATGTTAACCCCTTCCTCTCCAAGGTTCCTAACTAGTGGAATCATATTAATACAAATAAATTAATTAAATAATTATACTGATTACAAACAACTAAAACAGATAAATAAGATACAAAGGTAAGATCAGCAATATTGTTATCAGGTGGAATATAGTGCTAGATGTGCAAGAATCGAAGATGGTAAATCTCAGGAGAATTAGAAGGCAAATTTCTTAAGTTTTTCTTTGACTGTATGCTAAACAGAAAACTATGTAAATTGAAATCATAAAAATCTGAACTAAAAGTCAGCCATTCAAGATATCTGAAACTGTAAGCACTGGAAAAAAACTTAGAACTGCATATAAATCTGAAATTTGAATTCAAGGACACAAAGTGTTTTAATTTGCATCTTTCAGTGCAACACAAAACAGAACAGATGTGCAGTAGAACTGTTCTTTGAATTAGAAGGGGAAGCTCCATATAAAATAAAAATTAACCTACTATGAGCAATATGTACTTGCAACGTACAATCTTTACAATTTTTTGTTGTTGGGATTTCACATTTAGGCTGAATAAGCTTTAACTCTGAGTTACAAGTCCTATTCACATTTAGGCTGAATAAGCTTTAACTCTGAGTTACAAGTCCTATTACTAGTTCGGATTCAAATTCATGGGTTTGGTCAAAAAAATTTGGGAGGTTCGGTTCATTTTGGGTTCATCTATAGAAAAATATATAAAAATAAAAAATAGTAAATACACCTAAAATCCATTTATATAAATATAAATAAGAAATAAAAAAATATATATTAATATGATATATATTTATGAGTATGAATATAATTATAATTTTAATTAATATTAACTATTAATAACTTTAATTAATATTCATAATATTCCTATTTTGACCAAGCTTGCCATAGCTCGTTTTATTAAAGTTATCAATTATTAATAATCACACCTTGTTCAATTGTGACTGATACTTGAAACAATGAAAAATGCAATTGATCTTAATTTGTGACTGATACTTAACCCGATCCATATAATCCGTTATTGCCATGAAAAATAGCGAGGTTGTCTTCATATATTGAAGGTCCTTGCCATTGTCACCCTACAAATGCATTTTACAGGATATACGATCCATTCTAGATCTGTTTTCTATTTCATCACCTCACATACAAGGGGCTAGAGCAAGTCCAGAAACTGACCAAACAATTACCTTTATGATATGATTGATCACTGCTCAAGATTGTCAAGTCAGCCTTGTGAGGTGGGAGGAAATTGACACAATTGATCTAGTTTCAAACATTGTCTCCATCCTTGAGGGAATCAAGACATTGCTTCAGTTCTTCTCCTTCATTTCTCCTAATTCTTCTCCCTTTCCTCTCACATCAACTGAGCACATAAATCATCTCACAAGATGAATGAACAAATAGTGATTGTTCCCCTCAACTACAACATGAGCCCGATCAGGCCATTCAAACCCTTTCCTCAAAATGCGAATGTAAAACTCAAATGACCAAATAAAATAGACAAACACATTTGTGAAAAGGGGATTCCAAAATAGTTTTAAAAAGAAAAAAATAATATTAAATGTGGGCCAAACTATTGTGGATTTGAAACAAATTCTAAAAAAAAATCAAAATTCTTTCTAGGTTCTTTTGGATTTGTCTAGGACGAACCCACAAGCCTAATCTTAAACCCTTGTTGCACCTCCGCCCACACTAGACCAATATCTTGACCCGAAATAGATCATACCCAAAGTGGCAAGGTAACAAAGATAAACTAGTAACATAGCTTTAAATGCATATCATTATGGGTTTGCCTAGCGTAAAAGGTTGAGACACTCTTTCAACACAAGGAAAAGGATTTTATGTTGTTTTTTTACCAAAAGAAATCTCTACTGCTTATTAAAGTATTATTGTATTATTTAATGGTCATCTTAGCCTTTAGTTAGTCAGTAGTTTACTTTCAGTTTAACTAGTCTGCTTCAGTTAGCTTTTAGTAACTTTCAATTCTTTGCTTTTGTTAACGTCTATTTCCTTTTAGAAACATCATCTTGTATTGTATTATTTAAGGAGCTTTCATCTCCTTTGTAAATAACGAATATCAATAATCATTTCATGGTATCAAAGCTTAGGCTCGGTCTTAGATTTTTTTAGCTGATTGTTTTCAAAAAAAAAAAATTGAGGAATTTTGTGAAGAATTTTTTGAGAATTGAATGGTTTCTTGAAAGCCATTTTTTTAAGACAAATTCATAAGCTGAAAATTGCGGATTCTCTAAAAATCTTGTTTCTTCTTGTCAAAAAATCGCGGAAGGGTTTTTTGAAAGAAATCACATGAATTTTTTTCCAAAAATTTGCAGGTTTCTTCTCTGAGTTCGGCGTCTCTGGATTTTCCGAGAAGGGTTTTTCATTTCACGCATTACCTGTACGCGATTCTAACACACACGACTACAAAAATTCGCGATTCTGAGACACGCGACTACAAAAATCGCGATTTGTTTTCTACATGCAACATACGCCATCTTTTTGGTGATTTTTCTGCATTTGTTGAAGTTTTTTTTTTTCGGCTTATACATGGGATTTTATTCTAAATCAAGGGTTTTTGACGATTTTCTACCTATTTCTGAAGCAGCTAGGGTTTGTAAACTATTGTTTTGACGATTTTCCTGAAAAATCATGCCATATTTCTATGCCTAGGGTTTTGACATTTTTTTCCAAAAAGCGTGACAACAGTGCCTAGGGTTTCAGACCTAGATTTTTTCACCTTTGCTATTTTTTTCTCGATTTTTGGACAAAATTGTGGGACCAGCTGATTACCTCATTTTTTGTGCTTTTGGAAAACAAGAGGGATGGCGTCTATACATTCTAAACAAGAGTCTACTTCTTATGCATTGATGGCCAAACGACTAGTAGATTATGTCAAATCATTTATGTGGTACATCGATTTTGAAGCCTCTCGGCATTTTACAAAAACAAGAGAGAGATTGGTTCACAGAGTATATGGCCTGCTCCACTTCCATCATCTTTGGTGGTGGCAAAGAGTATACAGTTGTTGGCAAGGGAAACGTTCAGATCACATCTGGTGGGAGACATCTAATATTTCTCAATGTATACTATGTGCCGGGCATGGCGCTTAATCTGCTCTCCATCGGTCAAATTATGCGACATCGTTTGAAGTTGGACATCATTTTCAGTTCCCACAACTGTCGAATTGTTGATAGGGAGTCCAAGAAAACTGTGGCAGTTGGGCTCGAGGATCATGGTTTGTATTAGTTGCTTAATACTGGACATCCTCTGTAGCATGTGTTGGTTGCAAGGAATTCATCCATCAGCACTCTTTGGCATCAGCGGTATGGGCACCTTGATATTGCCTACCTCTCTCAGCTAGCTTGAGAGAATTTGGTAGAAGGCTTACTTGAGGTTCAACAACAGACACATGGTGTTTGCGAAGCTTTCTAAGCAGGGAAGCAACATCGTACACCTTGTTTACATGGAAAGTCTTGGAGAGCATCCAAGGTCCTACAGCTGGTTCATGCAGACATTTGTGGACCAATGAATACTACATCGGTCACTGGTGCCAAGTATTTCCTTTTGTTTGTTGATGATTTTAGCAAAAAAATGTGGGTATATTTTCTCAAGGAAAAGTCACAAGTATTTGGATGGTATTATTCCAAGCAGCCCGAGTCATGATGATGCACATTCTAATTCGGAAGTTGATTCTTCCCCTCCTCATCCTAAGTGGTGGGCGAAGCTAATTGGTGATATTCATGATGATGAGCTCATTGAGGGACGATCGTCTAAAGGCAAGAGCAAAAAGAACACAGTAAACTTTGCTCTTATGGCCAACATTCAGAGTGTTAGCCCCAGCGGTATTCGGAGGCCAAGGGTAAACCTAAATGGGAAAATGCTATGGATTCTGAGCATCATAGTCTTTTGAAGAACAACACATGGGTTCCGTCAGATCTTCCACCGGGGAAGAAACCCATTGGCTGCAAATTGGTCTACAAGGTCAAATACAAGGCTAATGGAACACTGGATAAATACAAGGCTCGGTTGGCAGCTAAGGGGTTCTCGCAGAGAGAAGGTATTGATTATGAGGAAACCTTTGCTCCCACAGCAAAGATGAGAACCATTTGACTTGTCCTAGCCATGGCAACAAAGTTTGGCTGGAAGGTCCATCAAATGGACGTGAAGAGTGCCTTCCTCAATGGAGATTTGGAGGAAGAGGTATACATGATGCAATCTCCTGGTTTTAAGGTTGTAGGACAAGAGCACAAGGTATGCAGATTACCGGAAGGCTCTTTATGGACTCAAGCAGGCACCCAGGGTTTGACAAGTATCTGGTTGTATAGGGGTTTCACAGGAGTCCCTCAGATGCAAATTTGTATGTCAAAAACACTGGCAATGATATCATCCTTCTTTTCATCTATGTGGATGATATCATCATTATTAGCAATAGGTTACATTTGATTGCACAGATCAAGTCAAATTTGTGTTAGGCTTTTGAGATGACAGACTTGGGTCTCCTACACTATTGTCTTGGTGTAGAAGTTTGGTAGACAAGTGGCAATATCTTCATTTCTTAGTCGAAGTATGCCAAGAGTTTGCTTGAAAAATTCAAGATGGAAGATTGCAAAATCTCATCCACCCCTATGGAGAAGGGGTTGAAACTTTCAGCCAAATCAGACTCACCAATAGTAAATGAGTCTGTGTTCGAGCAACTTGTGGGCAGTCTCATCTATCTTACTGCCACTGGACCTGATCTCAGTTTTGTTGTGAGTTATATTTCTCGTTTCATGACTCTACTCCTAAGGGGGAACACTAGGTTGTAGGACAAGAGCACAAGGTATGCAGATTATGGAAGGCTCTTTATGGACACAAGCAGGCACCCAGGGTTTGACAAGTATCTGGTTGCACAAGGGTTTCACAGGAGTCCCTCAAATGCAAATTTGTATCTCAAGAACATTGGCAGTGATATCATCCTTCTTGTCATCTATGTGGATGATATCATCATCACTGGCAATAGGTTACATTTGATCGCACAGATCAAGTCAAATTTGTGTCAAGTTTTTGAGATGATGGACTTGGGTCTCCTACACTATTGTCTTGGTGTAGAAGTTTGGCAGACAAGTGACAATATCTTCATTTCTCAGTCGAAGTATGCCAAGAGTTTGCTTGAAAAATTCAAGATGGAAGATTGCAAAATCTCATCCTCTCCTATGGAGAAGGGGCTGAAACTTTTAGCCAAATCAAACTCACCAGTGGTAAATGAGTCTACATTCGAGCAACTTGTGGGCAGTCTCATCGATCTTACTACCACTAGACCTAATCTTAGTTTTGTTGTGAGTTACATTTCTCATTTTATGACTGCTCCTAAGGCGGAACACTAAGTTGGCACGAAGTGAGCATTGCGATATGTCAAAGGGACATTTTACTTTGGCATTTTGTATAGAAGATGCAAAGATCCTCGACTAGTTGGTTTTACAGACTCCGATTGGGCAAGTTCAGTGGGTGACAAGAAGTCCACTTTTGGGTATGTTTTCAGTCTTGGTCCAGGTGTTGTCACATGGACAAGCAACAAGCAACAAGCAGTTGCTCTTTCCTTGACTGAAGCAGAGTATCAGGGAATAGTTAAGGCAGCATGTGTGGTAGTATGGCTTCGAAGGATGCTTGCTGACATGCAGATGTCTCAAGCAAAGCCTTCACCCCTGTTTTGTGATAATCAAGGGGTTCTCAAACTTGCTAGGAATCTTGTCTTCCACAAGCAAACCAAGAATGTTGAGCTTCACTGTCACTTCATCAGACAGCTTGTTGAAGATGGCTCTATGATGTTGCAGTATGTTCCAACTGAGGATCAGACTACGGACATTCTCACCAAGTCTCTCGATCAAGATAAATTTGTAAAATTTTGGGATAGGCTTGGTGTTGTTAGTAGGATGACCATTAAGGGAGGCTATTAAAGTATTATTGTATTATTTAATGGTCATCTGAGCCTTTAGTTAGTCAATAGTTTACTTTCAGTTTAACTAGTCTGCTTTAGTTAGCTTTTAGTAACTTTCAGACCATTGCTTTTGTTAACGTGTGTTTCTTTTTAGAAACATTGTCCTGTATTGTATTATTTAAGGAGCTTTCATCTCCTTTGTAAATAACGAATATCAATAATCATTTTACTACTCTACATGCTGATGCAGGAGCATCGACTGCATCTCAATTTTGATTTGCATTTTAATATGTGTTTGGTGTTTCATTTTTGGTTTTCAAACTCTTGCTTAAACCTTGACAACCCGCAGTTGAGAAGGAAGAATAGGCAGTTTGGACTCGGACTTAACCCACAGACCATTATGCATCCACGTGGCCAGATTGAATAGGCAAAGGAAAAATTATACCTCAGCCAAAACCCGCGATGGAAGCAGACATCAAATATATATGTTAAAATATGATAAGCCTTGAGGGACTCGTGCAACTATGGAGGAGTTTTTAAATTGCACATTTTAAAAATCTAACCACAAACTTACCGTGGCCAAGCAAGGAGAAGTGAGTGGAAGTAGTTGCAAGATTCAGTTGAGGGTATAAAACAGTTAACATTTCAGTTATCAAATGCAATTTTCAACGTGGAGAGAAAAAAAGGAGAGGCAGTCAGTTGCTGGGCGTGGAATTGGAAAAGGAGGCAGTTAATAAAAAGAAAACATAAACAAAGAGGCATGGGTGGGAAATGAAGCTGTTACAAGGGCGTGGATTGTTGCAATAGTGGTAAACTTAAAAAGTGCAAATAAATAATGCATGGTGCTGTTAATACCTTGCTGTTTTCTTTTTTGTATTGCTGACTTACTCAAAGCAAATGGGGCATTGGTAGTTTGCTGTGCAGGCAATAGAGTATTTGGTGAAAAAGAAATAGATGGGAGCTTTGAAAGCTCCATATTCCCTTGCATCTTAAACACTGTGGGCTGTGTAATTTTTATTATTTGCTGTTCAAAAGAAAGAGTGGGGAAATCTTGTTAGCTGCTTTTTATTTGTATTTGTTTTAATTCCTATCTACTACCAGTCACGGGTGATGATTGATTGTTTTTGAAAGACAATAATAAAATACAAATTTGTATTTGATTGTGCCTGCAGTCATCAATTTGGCAGATTTTGTATTTGAATTTGTATTCCCAGCCATCACATGCTTGTGTTGTTCAACGAAATGCAAAGAACAATGCAAGTCCACATATGGAATTGAATAGGTTAACTCATAAACATGAATACTATGATTAAATTAGAAACAGGACTTGGTACAAAACCATAATCTACACCTTTGAACTCCTGCACAATACAAAGTTTGCAAATTTATTGAAGCAATTTAAACTTTAGCACACAACAAGACATCTTAATAAACATTTATAAGCAAAATTGGCATAATAAATGGCATTGAATGAATAACAAACTGAAGATAGCAATAACACTAGACTTGATGAATAGCAACTTCAGTAATATGCACGCATGAGAATTACCATTAGAATTATAAGTACAAAATAACACTTATTTATCGTCTTTTACAAAGCTAATACATAAAACTAAATAAAAAGCTAACCGCTACTTCTACTCTAAGAATAATTGATTACATGACATACAATTTTATTAGAAAATCCTATTCTCTAATACTTAAACTAAAACCATGCACCTTCAATTAAGTTGTAGATTGAATTTATCACAAACTAATATGAATAATTTTTCACAAAATTCAAAGTGAATGCATCGAGACAATAAGAAATTGTTCTTCTTTCCAGTCATTCATACTCAAGCATTTACATTACCATGTGCATTACTACATTATCTGAGTATGCTCTGAAAAAATGTCATCATAGGAAATACTTGCCACAAGTGCTCAAACCACATGTAATGCATGGGATAGAAGAAAATAGGATTCATAAGTTTCCATGTGGAAAAGGAAAAAGAAAAGCAACCAAGTGCATTGAGCTAAACTTTCAATGAGGATACTTTTAATATCCATAAAACTTATCTGATAGAGGTAACTCACAGGGTGGAAACGAATACATAACTGTGGAGTGGTCCCATATACAACTCGTATGCAATTTCCTTTTCCTGTGTCCCAAACTCTTACACTCTTATCCATTGATGAGGAAGAGATATACTGATTGTTTGATGTAAAATCAAAATCTGAAACAAACAGTCAATGTTAAATTAACTTGTTTGAAAAATGAAAATGGCTGTTGCATTTGGGATCTCAGTCACTAGATTATCAGGAAAGAGTGTCCCTGAAATGTGCAGCCTTTTACATGAGAGAAAAATAATTCATACTCGAAATTGTCTTCTTTCAATTTCCCATCTTGTTTTTCTAGGGAGAGATACATTAGTTTAACTTTTATTTGACCTCTTTTTCCTTCCACACATCAGAGGTCAATTGAAGTTTTATTGACAGGAAAACTCAAGCTTGCATATTTAGCACATATAACAAAAAGAGGAGGTAATAAACTCTTTTAAATATGAAAACACTAAGGATAGAAAAACAAAATCAGCAGATTAGTGGGAAAAATATAATTTGGTGCGATACTTCTTAAGAGATGAGCAGAGATCGATTGCTCAAACATACAACTAATGCATAAAGTAAGCTCTTGGTCTCAATTTTTGGATGTCAATAACTGTCACACCAAAATGCAAATACCATGCCATGATTGTTCTCGGGGATTCTCTGCCATGCTAAAGATGATAACATATGTATCTTGCTTTACATGTAGTGGTTATAACTTATTTCCATTGCATCCCATAAAACTCACTTTTATGAAACCCACAGTCCAGCTGTAATTTGGTCTACGGTAGAAACTTAAGAAATGTGTTGTTCATTTCGGATTGAGTGTCCTTGCATAAACACTTAAATGTTTTGATTAATGAGATGTTGGTTTTAATTGGACTTTTGTGAATTACTTGGTATGAATATGTTTATGACTAGTTGACTGCCAATTTCTATTAGTGAATTCTGTGTCAGGAAAATTCACAGATGCCAAAGTGCAAGGCGATGTGGATTCTCTAGCTCTATCAAAGCGGAAGGTTCTAATGATTGCCTAATCCGGCACTTGTTTAAATGTATCTTTATGTTAGGCTCAAATTTGAGGTTTGGTCAAGATGTGACTATCTGCTATATATCAGTATTCTTTCACGCTGTCACCATAACGAATGAAGATATATTTCTCAACTTTAAGTCCAACTTAGAACTCTTCCCCATCAAAATACGCACGTATGCATCACAACCAAACACTCTAAGATGTCAAAGAGAAGGCTTCTTAGGGGTTTTATCAAATAGGAGGTCTATTGATTAGATGACAAGTAGAGTTCATTGCTTTTGCCTAGATTTTTTGCTCGTTTGGCACCATTAAGCATACTTCTAGCCCTTTCCATAAACATAAGAAACTCCACTCTGCTAAGGGATGTACAAAATTGTCTTTTTGCCTAGCAATTTCGTTATCCTTATAGTACTGCTCAAACTCTGTAATCTCCCCTTCCAATGCCTAAGCAGGAGAGATTAATTAGCCTATTTTATTCCCATAGGCTAATGTCGGAGCTAAGGGAATATTTTAATTTAATTATTTAATATTATACGTTCCAATATATCTTTAGGGTAATATTATTTAATAAAGTCAATTAAGTTCATAAAGTGACTTTGTGGATATTTAATGAAGTTTTTAAAAAGGTCACTTTATTATCCTTGAGTTTATTTAAAAATATCAAAAAGCGAGAATTTAAAAAGTTAGAGTGGAGTTGGATACAAAAGTGAAAAAGAAAGCTCATTTTGGATATGTATGAATATTTTCCTATTGTGTGGATTTGAAAGCTTCTTGAAGCTCGAAACCGTAGGACGCAAACCCTATGGGTTATTAAAATATTATTGTAATATTTAATGGTCATCTTAACTTTTAGTCAGTCGATAGTTTACTTTTAGTTAACTTACTTTGCTTTAGTTAGCTTTTAGTAACTTTTGTTTTTGCTTTAGTTTGCTTTAATTAACGATTGTTTCTTTTTAGAAACTTCGTTTTGTAATTCTTTATATAAGGAGTATTTCTCTCCTTTGTAAATAATGTGAAAGATCCCTTACCAATTCTACCCTGAATTTTTCAGTTTTGCCCTCTTGCCATAATGTCAAACAGTTATCTTGCATGGTCTGATTTGGTTTTGCTGATTGTTTCTTTGAGTTTCTTTGCTTGTTTATTCATTGCAAAATCATAGAGGAAAGCATAGAAATGAAGACATAAGTGAAAGACAACAATTGCAACTTAATAGAACCCCTTTTCTCAACTATATCAGATCTAATTACAAGTTTCAAAGGTTTGATATACATTATATCAGACTGTAACAACAGTCTAAAACCCTTATATAATGCAATATTTGACTACCCAAAATGATAAACATATACCTGGATGTATAGCTCCAATTGTCTTGATTATTGAAGTCAAATCATGAATCACTTCGCTGTTACAACTTCAAACGGTATGGCTGAGTATGATGACAAAATAAGTGTTGTAGAGGATCACCAATAGGCTGGAAATAATGATAAAAATTAGGAACATCAACCTTTTACCAAACCCTTGGTGCCTCCCAAAATACCCAAGAAGCAGCCTTGATCAAAACTCCACGAATAAGGTACCAAATCGAAGGTAAATTGTTGTTGTGGAAGAATATGCAATAAAATCAAATACCCATGTGCCTTAGCTACCATAAACTATCAAAATCTACAATCATTTTCTGATAACTCCTTGCTACAATCAATTCCAAGTGCAGATTAACCTACAATGAAGTCCAATGATGCCCAAATGGAAACCCAAAGTAGATTTCCCTGTTCTCTGAATTGGGTTTTCGTCCAATCCATTATCCTCCAAGGGATTTCGTCCTCAGAAGACCTGTATGCTGTTGAAACCCTCTTCCAAGAGTTCAAACATGCAATTGTTTTTGTAAAAATGAGAATAGAATGCTCAAAATGGAGCCCAACACATTGCTTTATAACCTCTCATGGACTTCTTTTAATAAAAGTCAATAAAATAATTTTCTTGAGGGTATTTTCTCATCCAAAGAAAAAGACCACTTTTTGAAAACAATTTGAGTTGCTAGGATGGGGCACTTTTCACTATTCACCTTATGATTTTCAGTTACTATTCACCTTTTACTATTCCATTAAAGCAAACCTTAATATTTTCACTTTAACTCTAGATTCATCAACTAAACTCCAAACTGAAAAGCTCATAAGACTCCCAACTAAACTCCACAGCCCTCGGTTGGGTCCCCTAACCATTTTGTTGACCTACGGGAACCCTAATAGTAGGCCAACCTCCGCTATAGACTAACTTGTCTAAGGAAGGGACATTACATAATGAATATCGAATATCAATTATCATTTCATGGTATCAAAGCTTAGGCTCAAACTCTTTTGGCGGATTTTTTAGTAATAAAAATTTGTGTATTCCTAATGATTTTTTAAAAATTTCTTAGAAGTTTTTGCTTGGTTTTTTTTCAAATCGAAGTTAATGGTTAACCTAAAAATTTGGAAAATTATTCTAAAAGGTTTTTGATTTGATTTTTTTTCACAAAATTTGTGAAATTTTTTAGCCGATTTTTTTAAAGATAAAAATTGAGATTTTTTGAGCAAAGAATTTGTGAACCGATTTTTCAAAAATTGGAGGGTTTTTTATCTGAAAAAATCATGTTTTTCTTTGAGCGATTTTCGTCGAAGTTCTTAGTTAACTTAGTTTGCTTTAGTTAGCTTTTAGTAACTTACGTTTTTGCTTTAGCTTGTTTTAACAAATTTCAGTTATCTGCTTTAGTTTTCTTTAGTTAATGATTGTTTCTTTTTAGAAACATCGTCTTGTAATTATTTAAAAAGGAGTATTCCTCTCCTTTGTAAATAATGGATATCGAATATCAATTATCATTCAATTAAGTTCATAAAGTGACTTTGTGGATATTTAATGAAGTTTTAAAAAGGTCACTTTATTATCCCGAGTTTATTTAAAAATATCAAAATGCGGGAATTTAAAAAGTTAGTGTAGTTGGATACAAAAGTGAAAAAAAAAGCTCATTTTGGATATGCATGCATATTTACTATTGTGTGAATTTGAAAGCTTCTTGGAGCTCGAAACCCTAGCACGCAAACCCTATGGGTAACTAGATTCGGTGGTGAAAAGATTCTACCCTAGCCACTTTGTTGAAGAGATTGCACTAATTTCTCTCAGTGATTCAACAAACAAAAGTATAAAAATTTGTGAAGTCAATTGGTTTATGCAAGCAAGGATAAATTTTTGAAATAAATATTAAATATTATAGTAGTGATATATACTATCGTACCATTCCCAGTATTGTGGCGAGCCATTTTAGGGAGGTTGACGGTTGCAAGAAGGAGTTGATTAATAAATGTAAGGCATCAAATAGCCTTTATTCACTCTATCGTAGTTTCGTTTGGTTGAGTTGCAGCCTTTTCAGAGACCACCGTACCTTTTTCATTGTGCCACATGAGCAGCTAGAAAAGTACAAAGGAGGGAGGCGAGTTCAAATTCAATGCCAATTTTAATCTTTGACTGCCTACTCCAATACAAGGAGTCGTACGAATGGGTAGAGGCATCCAAACTGGGATGGCCGCCATACCTTTTCATGGAGGTTGTCGTACCTTTCTGGAATGTAATAAATGAATTTGAATCTGCTCTGTAATTCTGGGTCAAAATATTATTTGGAATATTTATTAATAAAATAATTGCTGGTAAAGGTTTTCAATAAGTTTAGTTGAAAATTACACAGCTACAAGATAATATTCTTTGAAATATACATATCTATATTTGAATTTGAGACAATTCCCATGAAATGAAAATGATGCATTACACTCTATCAAATTATTGAAAACAAACTGAAAACAAGTTCAGAACAGCAAAGACACAACTGTTTGACGAAATGCATGTGCACATGAGGTTGTGAATTTGAAAAAAAATTGCATACAAAATTGCTTTGGGATATTTCAATGGTATCAGAGCATGCATGATTGATTATGACATTTGCCAAAAATTAGAAATATTCCAATACAAGTTATTACAAACTCTAAAAACCAAAATTTTCCTCTTGATTAGCTACAAAAGCTTTGAACACTTTACAATTCTTGAAGACCTCAAATCTTTTTTATAAGAAAAATCACCCATGTTTTTCTACAAAAATCATCTACAAATGAATCATGGTACATGCATTTTCCTAATGAAGGTACATTTACAATTCCAAAAACATTAAGATGGATCAAATCCAAAATTTCATCAAAATGTGCAAACTTTTAGAAAAAATTTATTGGATTTTGCTTCCCACATAGGTGAGAGGAACCAATAAGTGTGCACTCTAACTTCACTCATCTCGATATCATACATGGCATTTTCAAATGACTCTTTTTTATAGCAGCTTATTTGGCAAGTTCACCATTTATGTAATCAAACAACTTACATTAAAAAAGAATATAATAGGAAATATACTAAAAATATTTGAGAGTAATAGGCCACTTCAAAAGAGCAAACCTCCAAAAGTCTCCAATATGAACACAATTTGCAATTTGATGATCAAAAATCACTCACTACCTCCTATATATAGCCAAGCCAACTTTAATACCTAGGCAAACATGACTAAATAAATAAGATTAATTAAATGATTACACAAGTCATATGTCGGACACAAATGTCCCAATATAACTATTGGGTTAAGGGCGTAGCATGCCCCCCCCTCTTCAAAGAGGCATTGTCCTCAATGCTAATCAACTGTGGATGCTTCTACACAAAACCTTCACCTTCCCATGTCGCATCTTTGACCAAAATATTCTTCCATTGAATGGGATACTCTTTGATTGTCCTAGTCATCAACTTCTTTGTGCATTTATGGAGAATTAAATCTGCATCCAAAATGCCTCTTCCTTCATCTAGCTTTGGAACCACTATCTACGCAAGGATCTATTGACCAATTACCTTCCTCAAATAGGAAACATGAGAAATTACATGTATCTTTGTTGTTGGAGGTAACTCAAGTTGTAGGCTACATTGTCTACTACAAAATCTAATATGGACCATAATATTTTGCAATCTCAAAAAAACCCAATTGCCTATTTAAAAAACTCATTTTGCTACATTGTTTGTGAGCCTATTATGCATTTGATTTTGTACTGCGGTCAAATTCTCCTTAAGTCCTAAAATTACCTAGTGTTGATTAGTCATTGTGGTCTTCCATGACCTAAACCTTTGGTGTCACCTTCAATGATGATGTGATGGATGTTGGATGGTATCCATATAACACCATTCTACTAGTGATAACCAATCCACCCATTGCTTATTTGAAGTGAAACAACGTAGATACCCTTCCAAGCTCTTATTGATTACCTCAATTTGCCATCTAACTAAGGATGATATGAAGAGCTACAAACTAATTGAGCACTCAAACAAGAGAATAGATATGTCCAAATTTTACTAGTAAAAATAGGATCACGATCATTGATGATAACCCTTGAGGCACTGTGTAACAATTGTATATTCTCCATAAATGCTTTTGCCACTGTACTTGTTGTAAAAGGATGGGTTAATGCAATAAAATGGTTATATTTGTTGAAGTGATCCACTACTGCTATTATGAGACTCTTACCTTTAGATCTTGGAAGGCATGTGATGAAATCCATGGAGGCCTCTTCCTATCTCTAGCTAGGAATAACTAAGGGACGCAAAAGTTTAGGTGTCTTAAATGTCTCCACTTTATTTCTTTTCACATTACAAGAATTTTTCCCAAATATTTGATCACCTTTTAATCCTTTCCAAAAAATATTCAACTTGATTCAATGGTATGTCTTCAAAAATAAAGAATGAATCCAACTGGAGAACCAAAAGTTGCTTGAGAATCTTATGTTTGAGGTGGAATTCTTAAATAAGTGCAATCTCACTTTATACCACAAAGAGTCTTCCTCCATCAAAACTTATTTGAACTACTATGATCATTTTACACTTGTTGAACGAGATTTCTTGTAGCAATATCATTTTATCACTCTAGTTTGGCTTCTTCAACCCAATCTTCTTGTAATATTGAAATGGCGCACAATAATACCTCATCCCTATCATCCTTCCTAGATAGTGCACCAACCGTTATATTCTCCTTCCCTTTCTTATAGATGATCTCAAAGTCTAACCCAACATCTTAGTGACCCATTTTTCTTGCTCTTTAGGGAATAACCATTGATCTACAAAATATTTTAGTTTATCATGATTTGTCTTAACTTTGAAGTGTCTACCCATCAAATATGGCCTCCACTGCTTCACTACATGAAGAATAACTAGCATTTCCTACTCTTAAATGGGTTTAAAGTGATTTTTACCCTTCAATTGATGGATTTCAAAAAACAACAGGCCCAAAATCCTACATGACAATTGTTCCTATACCATTTCCTAACATGCCTATAATGTCCCTCCCTAAGCTATGGCAATGTTGTTACGATTAGCCTATTCCTCGGGTTCCCATAGGCTAATGTGGTTGGTTAGGGGACACATCAGTTCTTGGTGTTGATGTTTATAGCTACGGGCCTCATACTTCCAGTGGCTGAGTATTTGATTTATTAAAGCAATAAATTAATATAGCCATTGGCTATTTATATATTGGAGACAACTTGTGAAGAGGCGCTTCACTTAATTATCAAATAACATTTTATTTAATGTGGCTGACTTTTGTGAGACACAACCGTTCATGGAAAGGCCAACCTCTTGTAAAGTGACGCGTCTCTTGGGAGAAGTTTTTCTTATGTTGTATATATAGGCGCTGCTTTCTCCTTTATTCTGATATATCTTACAAGTGAAGTTCGCATGTAATCTGAAGGAAGTTCGATACTTACAGCAGATTGATATTATTGAGTTCTATATTACTCTTGGCTGTGTGTTTACACAAGTGTGGTGCTATCATCTTCATATCAGATTGGCCTTGTGATTGGCCTCATTGTAAAGCAGATGTGCTGCTCTTTTATTCAATATATATGTGATATATTTTGCTGGGTTTTTCTCCCTCGAGAAGGAGGGTTTTCCCAGGGTATCTTGTTGTGTTATTGTGTTCATTGTTGTTATATTTCTGCTTAACTTAAATCTGATCCTATAAAACTAATGGTATAGAGTGGGTCCAAGAAAAGATCCGATCAGATTTGTTAAGTCAGATTTATATCTGGAGCACTCTCTGGTTATTGACATCTTCAGATCTTCTTTGACGTCTTTCCTGGGAGGAGGATTTGGATCCTTTGGTTTCTACTTTGAGCAACGATAATCTCGCGAATATAATAAGTTGGAGGCTAGAAATTGGAATTGTGGAGTCAAGAGGATCCTAACGGAGTTGAATCTAGGTGGATCGAATAAACTTTCTTATGTTCAGCAATTAAATCTTCTGATGTGGAGATTGAAGAAGCCGATAATATTTTTCATAAAGATCAGATTCTAATTGCTGCAGCAAGTCATTAAAATGAAGCGATCATTTTAGGGAGGCCGTGTAAATTCCCTTATTCCTACCGCCAAGGGAGTTGGAGTCTCAGGAATTGTTTCGATGTTAATTGGGGGGTGGCTGATTACTCTGCATAACAACCTTCAAACCTTCAGGAGCTGCTTACAGGGTCAAAGCATCGAGTTGACATCTTTCTGTAGCAAGGACATGAGCTTAGAAAGAGGACGTGAACCATTTAGTAATGATGTATAGTAAGTGGAATATGTTCAAGCTAATTCAGCTGGAGCTGGAGCTGGAGCTGTGAAACATTGGAGATTGAATTATGAACAAAAGTCACCTGTATCAAATCTGGGCTTTGCAGTCAAGATGGTGAAGATGAAACACCGCTACAGGTTTTAAACTCATTGGTGTACCAACATAAAGAGATATGTATTTTTATGCTTGTACCTTAAATGAATCTTTTATGTGGTTATTAATTCATGCTATAACATTGGGATAGTGAATCTTGTGTGCTTCTAGCATTGATATTTCTTCGGGGTAGTTTAAACTATTAGTAATCTCTCTCTCTTAATGCTTCCAGGATGGATCAAGGAGCAAGAGGGTGATGAGAGATTGCGCAGAGAGGAAGAGCTTAAGGCATCTTGTGAGGAAGTCATGCCGACTAAAGAAATGATCAAGCTTGGAGTCATAGCTTGCAGCCATGGGACTGTGCTAGTGGCTGGAGACATCTCTCGAAGAGGGAGTTAAAATCCGAGGATTCAAGGCTCAAGTTGAGAGCATGTCCAGGAAAAGGATTGAGGTTCTGAGATCTATCAATGGTGGAATTCACTTCCGGAGGATTTATTTGCAATCTTTGAGGCAGGAATCAAGAGGGAGCTCTGTGACTTACTAAGAAGTTAAGGTGTCAGCTATGTGGGTTGCAGTATTGCAAGGATAGGTGCTAAAATCCTTAGAGGACCTCTTCAGCTGCTGAAAATGGAATTGCACAAGATAGTCAATCTGGATTTGACATTGGTAGTTCCGCAAACCTATTCAAGATAGGGTGATCCAAGATGAGGTCAAGAAGGACAGTCCTGAACTCTTGCAAGTCATTAGTGCCAGAGGTGTGTGCTAGAAATCATTTCTCTAAGGCAAGCGTTGTAGGCAATCTTGGACGAGGAGGTCAGAAGGTTGATGCAAGAACTTAGAGCTTCAGAGGGAGTCTCTTCCTCATGAAAGATCTATTGTTAATGCATTTTCCTCTGAGACGGAGGAATTTGATGTGCAAGCCCTAGTTAAGGAGTTTCCTCAAGTTAAATTTAACTAAGTTTTAAAAGTGGACACCTTTATGGGAGGCATGAGGGAATTTATTTCCCCAAATTGGGGTGAGGGTTCTTGGAGGAGTATAAAAGTATTTTGAAAAGCCATTTGCATTATGCTTGGAATTTGTTTGAGAAACACAAAGGTTGAACCAGCGTTCTCCATTTTCTTTATAAGGACGAAAACTCTTACGGAGAACATCCACTTTGTTTGTGAGAGATCATTCCAGGTGGATTATTACAAGTGATTATATTCAAGAATTGCACAGGAGATTATTTGAGTGGGAATTCTTCAGTCTTTACTTAGCATAAAAGAAGACAAGATTGAGACAATGGTGAAGGAAAATAATAAGTTGGGAGTTTGAAAGAAAATGCAGTTTGAGCTTCTATAATGCTGGCCATACCATTTTAGAACAGGTCATACCATTCCATTTTGACTTCAGACTTTGTAAGGGCAGAAAATTTCAAAATATCAATTGAAATTTGATGTTTAAAAGCTGAGAAGAGGGTGTGAGGTTGGAGATTGAAAACTGAGCAGTTTTTGTAGACCGGTGAAGGATTTTTCAGTCACCAAGGGGCCATACTACGGCCAGCAGGGGCGTGGGAATTCCTAGTGCTATACGCTTAGGGTTTGGAGCTTGTATCATCCCCAAAGGTGGCACCAAGTCTCCCTTCACATTTCTTGCAGACCTCTATACTGAGATAAGCATCTATTATGCCCTTGCATCATTCTTGGAAGCTCTATATTGCTTTTGCAGAGGTTTTTATCATACTATTCATAAATAGCCATTCTAGGTATGTCTGAAAATTGATTTTTGAATCAAATAGTCATCTGGGTATTTAATTTTGTTGATGTTCATAGCAGCGTTGGTATTATCCTTCCAGCTGATCTCCTTAAATGATGGCAAATTAAATTATAGCCCAAGACTATTTAATTTATAGTGACATCAATTGTGATGAAGAGGTATTAATTATTAATAAGAGGCAAGATGGAATGAGGAGTTGTAATTTAATGAGGCTGACCTCATTCTTCATTGAGACGCGATTTTCTAGAGACATCCTCCTTCTCTTGAGTCGCGATTTATTGATGAGACGTGTTCCTCCTTGTGGCCGACTTGCCTTGAAAGGTCACGTCCTTTCCCCACCACTTGTATATATATTCAATGATATCTCATTGTTGATCATTCAGATTTCATCCTAGTTCGATTGCTCTCTAGTGCAAGTTGAGAAGAAGAAGTGCAGATTGAAGGCTGAGTTATTACCATCGAGTTACTTCTATTTGTATCTGTGTTGCATCATAGTGTGGTGCTCATATTTTGGCCCTCATATCGGCCTATTGTAAAGGAGACTTTCATTCTTTGTGATTCAATATATAAGTGATATATTGTTGTTGGGTTTTTTCTCCCTCAAGAGGAGGGTTTTCCTAGGGTATCTGCTGTGTTATTGTGTCTGATTTTGAATTAAATTTCTGTGCATTAATCTGATCATAAAACTAACATGGTATCAGAGCGAGTTTGAAGAAGATCATGATCAGATTTGTTATTGCAGCGATACTCTCTATTCCCTTTTTCATATCTTTGTCTATCTCTATTTTAGTCAAGATGGTGAACAGTCTTAAAATTGAGGATAAACTCGAGGGAGCATCCAACTACACATCATGGAGGTTCAGAATCATGCTCACCTTGGAAGAGAATGACTTGGCTGAGTTTGTGGAGACCAAAGTTCCGGAACTAGAGGAGGAAGAAGAGAAGTTGCAATGGAGGAAGAAAGACATCAAGGCAAAGAAGATGTTGGTTGATTTCGTTAAAGATAATATTGTTCCGATTGTCTCCAAGTTGAAGACAGCAAGGGACATGTTCAAAACATTCGAGGAGATGCACGAAATCAACAACACCAGCCAGGCATTTGCACTAAAGCAACAACTACATCATGTGAAGATGGCGAAAGGAGAAACAGTGATTGCCTATTTCATGAGGATTTCGGAACTGAGAGATCAGCTCTCTACAATTGTTCATGTGATTGATGATAAGGACTTGACCATGCTTGCTCTCAATGGTCTTCCTTTATCATGGGAGTCCTACATTCAAGGAATCAATGCAAGATCCAAACTTCCTAAGTTTGATCGTTTGAGGGCCACCATTGCAAATGTTGATGATGTCTCCCCGCAGAAGGATTCATGTGAGTACTTATTCTATTTGGCATTGTCAAGCAATGTTTCTACCGACACCAACACTTGGTTGATTGATAGTGGTGCCTCTCGCCACATCACTGGATTCAGGGAGCATCTATCTAATTTGGTGGAGAGAGATTCTAGTGAACAAGTCATTATTGGAGATGATGCTAGTTACTCGGTGAAAGGAATTGGGACCTCCACTCTCCACTGCGATGTTCTATATGTTCCAGACATCAAGCGAAACCTTGTTTCCATTTCAGCCTTGGAAGACAAGGGTTACCAAGTTGCATTCTCTAAAGGCAAAGTTCTTGTGTGGACGAAGAACTCCAATTTCAAGACTACTCAGGTGATTGGAGTTAAACATGAGAGTCTCTACAGGCTATGCACTCATCCACTTCAAGCTCTAGTTCATGATTCTTCAAGCTTGTGTGATCTTTAGCATCGAAGATTGGCTCACCTTCACTTCCGGGCTCTACCTATCATGGAGAAGATGGTCTCAGGTCTTCCAAAGTTCAACCAGGAGCATGAAGGTATTTGCAGAGGCTGCGCTATAGGTAAGAATACTAAAGGTTCATTTCATAGTAGAGAAAATAGATCCAAATGTGTTCTAGATCTCATCCATTCTGATTTATGTGGTCCAATGTCTGTTGCTTCTTCGAGTGGTTTCTTGTATTACATTCTTTTTATTGATGACTACTCTAGAAAGACTTGGATTTATTTCTTGAAATCTAAAGAATCTGAGGAAGTATTGGAAAGGTTCAAGGAATTCAAAGCTTAGGTGGAGAATCTATCCGGGAAGAAGATCCAATTCCTGAGATCCGATAATGGAGGAGAGTACACTTCCGACAGCTTTCGGAACTACTGCATTGAAGCTGGGATTAAGAGGGAGTTCAGTGTCCCTTATAATCCTCAACAAAATGGTGTTGCTGAAAGGAAGAACAGATCAATCGTGGAAGCAGCTAAAGCTATGATTCATGACCAAGATCTACAAACCTTCCTTTGGGCAGAAGCATCAAGGACAGCAGTCTATGTTCAGAATAGAAGTCCTCACCGGATCCTGGAGAACATCACTCCCGAAGAAGCCTTTACTGGGAAGAAGCCAAAAGTGAGTCATTTAAGGATCTTTGGATGTCCTGTGTATAGTCATGTATCGAAGGAAAAGAAGACCAAGTTGGAGCCTTCTAGCAGGAAGGGGATATTTGTAGGTTATAGTGAAACATCAAAAGCCTACAGGATCTACATCCCAGGTCAGTAGAGATGTCACATTTGAGGAAGATGTTGCATTCAGAAGATCCAAGGGCACTCACATGGAGATTGATAATGAAGAGTCTCCTTAGGATATGGAAGTTGACCATGCTCCTAAGATTCAGAGTGAGACTTCAGAACCAAAAGAAGATAATGATCCAGTTGAGCCCTTGGAACCTACTGATGGGCCTACCGATATTGTGATTGGGAGAAAAAGGCCTCTTTGGGCTAGGAAAACAATGCAGGAGGCAGAAAGGTTTGTAGCTCCAAGAGGAACCCTCAGAGAAAGCAAGAGACCTCACAAGTTCTCTAGTTATGTTGCTTTGATGAGTTAGATTATTGAATCTGAGCCTTCCAGTGTTGAGGAAGCTTCTAGTCAACAAGTTTGGAAAGATGCTATGACAGAGGAGTATCAGTCAATTCTCAAGAATGATGTTTGGGACATCGTTCCTAGACCCGAAGGCAAATCTGTGGTTTCTTCAAAATGGCTCTTCAAGATCAAGCATGCGGCTGATGGGAGCATTGAGAAGTACAAGGCAAGATTCATGGCTAGAGGGTTCTCACAAAAGAGGGAGTTGACTATGAAGAAACATTTGCTCCAGTTGCTCACTATACTTCTGTCAGAACCATTATTACCATTGATGCATCTAGAGGATGGAAGATTCATCAGATGGATGTGAAGACAACTTTTCTGAATGGTGTTATTGAAGAAGAAGTTTATATCAAGCAACCTGATGGATTCAAGGTACATGGGAAGGAGTCTCATGTTTGTAGGCTGAAGAAGGCCTTGTATGGTCTTAAGCAGGCTCCTCGTGCATGGTATGAAAGGATTGATCGTTACTTGTCAAGCTTGGGCTTCTCTAAGAATGATGCGGACTCAAATCTGTATTTTAAGGTAATTGATGGTGAAGCATTGATTTTGGTCTTGTATGTTGATGACTTGATTCTTACTAGAGAAGATCACCTCATTCTCAAATGCAAGGAGGAGTTGGCTTTTGAGTTTGAAATGAAGGACCTTGGGCTCATGCATTACTTCCTTGGCTTAGAAGTTTGGCAAAAGCCAGATGAGATGATTCTAAGTCAAGGGAAGTATACTATCGATATACTTAAAAGGTTTGGTATGATGGATTGCAAATCTATGTCTACACCTATGGAGACCAACCTACATAAGTTAAAAGAGGCTGCAGCTAGTTTAGACTTAATGGATCCTACCATGTACAGGCAGTTGATTGGGTCCTTGATGGATCTAGTTAACACTAGACTAGATATCTGTTATGCTGTGAGTGCACTTAGTCAGTTCATGTGTGAACCGAGACAGATACATCTTGTTGCAGCAAAACATATCCTAAGATACTTGCATGGCACAGTTGGATATGGGTTGAAATATTCTTCAAATGTGAACTTGGAGCTGCATGGTTTTACTGATTCTGATTGGGCAGGGAGTGTTACTGATCGGAAGAGCACCTCTAGATGTTGCTTTAGTTTGGGATCTGCTATGATTTCCTGGTGCAGCAAGAAACAATCATCTGTAGCATTGAGTACAGCAGAGGCAGAGTACATTGCAGATTGTGTGGCAGCTCGGGAAGCAGTGTGGCTTCGTAAGCTCCTTGCAGGATTGTTTGGACAATCAATGGAGCTTACTATCATTTATTGTGATAACCAGAGTTGTGTGAAGCTTTCTGTCAATCCTGTGTTTCATGACAGAACCAAGCATGTTGAAATCAAATACCATTATATCAGAGATATGGTATTGAGGAAAGCTATACAGTTGAGGTATATCAACACTGATGAGCAGACGACAGACATTCTCACCAAGCCTCTCTCCAAGATAAAGTTTGTGTACTTTTGAGATAAGCTTGGTATGGTGGAGAATACAACCTGAACTAAGAAGGAGTCTCAGTATCAATGATCCTCTTTAATGAGTTCTTCTCAATGAGAGAAGTTTGAGGTGAAATCCCTTGTTAATGAGTTCTTCTCTATGAGAGAAGTTCTAGGTGAAATCCCTTGATTCCACCCTCTGGGAGAGCCATCGTGGATGTCATGTGTGTGACTCCATGACAGCATCACGTGAGAGAGTCTGTGATGATTTTTGTACCTGTGTTTCACCCTCTGGGAGAGCCATGGTGAAAGTCATGTTGAGGTGACAACATCACGCAAGTGATTAACACTTGTGCATACCATACATGGTTGTAGCCATTATGATTGATATCATGTTCAAGTGATATCTGATATAACGATGAGGTGATATCCTTCTTTTCCACATATGGTTGTAGCCATTGTGGCAGACTTCACGATGAGGTGATATGTCTTGTGCAGCTGGAAGTATCCTCCCTAGCTAAGAGGGAGTGTTGATGTTCATAGCAGCGTCGGTATTATCCTTCCAGCGGATCTCCTTAAATGATGGTAAATTAAATTATAGCCCAAGGCTATTTAACTTATAGTGACATCGATTGTGATGAAGAGGTATTAATTATTAATGAAGAGGCACGATGGAATGAGGAGTTCTAATTTAATGAGGCTGACCTCATTCTTCATTGAGACACGATTTTCTAAAGACATCCTCCTCCTCTTGAGTCGCGATTTATTGATGAGACGTGTTCCTCCTTGTGGCCGACTTGCCTTGAAAGGTCATGTCCTTTCCCCACCACTTGTATATATATTCAATGATATCTCATTGTTAATCATTCAGATTTCATCCTAGTTCGATTGCTCTCTAATGCGAGTTGAGAAGAAGTGCAGATTGAAATTCTGTAGAAGTGCAGATTGAAGGCTGAGTTATTACCATCGAGTTACTTCTATTTGTATCTGTGTTGCATCATAGTGTGGTGCTCATATTTTGGCCCTCATATCGACCTATTGCAAAGGAGACTTTCATTCTTTGTGATTCAATATATAAGTGATATATTGTTGCTGGGTTTTTTCTCCCTCAAGAGGAGGGTTTTCCCAGGGTATCTGCTGTGTTATTGTGTCTGATTTTGAATTAAATTTCTGTGCATTAATCTGATCATAAAACTAACAAATTTAAGTTTTGTATTAATTTGCAATGCAATTTCAGTTCATGGTTGTTTCATATAAATTGAAAATATGTGTAAATCACTTTGGGTGTTGCTCCAATATTTCTCTGCAATTTGTACCAATATTCATTATCAATTTTATACACAAAAACCCAAGGATAACTCAGAAAAAAAAAAACAAAAGAAAAAAAGTATGGGTGCATATTACAAAATCACTCCACAACAAAATGTATTAGCTAACTCGTTCCACTAAAAAACATCCTTCTTCAACAAATCTATGAGGGGTGTTGCTATGTCTCCATAGTTCTTCACAAATCTTCTAAAGTATCCAATGTGTCCTAGGCAAACCTTCAAGTTTTTAATGGTTTTAGGAATAGGGCACTCCATCATAGGTTTGATTTTTTTAGGATCAACCTTCACTCTTTTGTGAGACACTATGACCCGAGTGTTCCACATCTTTGAGACCAAAAGCACACTTGTGAAATTTAGCAAAAAGTTGGTGTCGTTTAAGAACTTATACCACCTAATCTACATGGTGCAAATGGCCTTCCCATGTCTTGCTATAAATCAATATATCAAAAAAGAATAGTAATACAAACTTCCTCAAAAATAGCTCATATATGGAATTCATCAAATTTTGAAATGTAAAAGGAGCATTAGTAAGACCAAATAGCATCACAAGAAACTCATAATGACCCTCATGATACCTAAATGTTTTTTTGGGAATATCTTCTTCCTTAATTCAAATTTGTTCATAACCCGATCTAAGATCAAATTTTATAAAAAAAACATAGCTCCATCAGTTCATCTAGTAAATCATTGAAGATTGGAATGGGAAAATTATCTTTGATGATGTACTTGTTGAGCTCTCTATAGTTTGGACATGTACCAAGTGTCATCCTTCTTAATTACCATCAACACATGATAGAAGTAGGCACTTTGGCTATGCCTAATAATACTTGCATCTAGCATCTCCTAAACCATCTCATATTTTTGTCAATAGGAGTACTTGTAGGGCCTAATGTTAGGTGGTTGGCTCCCTGATACTAGTTGAATGGTATGATTCTAATCCCTTTTGAAAGGTAGTCATTTTCGCATCTCTCCAAAAACTATTGAATGCTTATCTACAACTCCTTGTAATCTAGTAGTGTAGAAGCCCTTGATTGATATGCTTCTAATGAAAATAGTTGGGCCAGATGTTTTTGTGTCCTCAACTCTAATGATATTTCCTATTCGTGACAACACCTGTGATAAGAAATCCTAAAGTAATGGAGGGAGATTTTTAAAAATGACCCATCTAGGGCATGACAAAGCCAAAATTTCATCGTTTAGAGCTTTGGGTGACCATGTTAGGGCACGGAATATACATTTCCCTATATTTCAAACTTGTTTTTAAACAACAATTCAATTTCTTGTATTTTATGTTCTTTTAGGAAGATTAAGAAAAGCCCTTTCTGGACCATTCTACAGAACGATATTTGAATATCTAATTTCTTTGCCCAGACATTTGACAACCATTCATCCAGGTATTTCCTAGATGGGACTTTCGATACATCCACGACTGCTAAAAAGATAGCCACATCTTTTGACCTATTGCATTCATTGTCGATAGCATTGTTCATTTCAAAGCTATGAAAAATGACCAATTTCCTAGGGTTTGCAGATCCAATTCACCTTCGTTGCCCTCATTGCTCGAAAGGATCTGCCTTATGTATTAATGACCCCCTCCCCATTCAGCCCACTTGCAAACTCCTTCGGGATGTGCGTAGCCCCCTCAATAAAAGTTTACACACTATAATATTTACAAATTATAGGCAAAGCATAAATACTAACAAAGATATAGGGATATTGAGCACACAGCAGACAACATCCACGAAAGGCAATAAATGAGAATCACTCAAAGGAATTAGGAGGCCACACACGAAGAAAAAAAAAACCTCCATGGAGGAGGGCCCTACTTCCTCCACACCAACACCAGAAACCCTACCCCACAAGCCACTCCTCAACTATTGGAATTATATTTCTGAATTTCAGAAGATGTAAAGAAACAGGTAATTAAATATTGGACCAACCACTCGTGTTTCTTCCAATAGAAGGGACACTATACAATAATATGTGAAGATGGCACAAAACTTTCTCATCCAAAACATTTTATCGATACAACACAAAGTGAACTTTTTGAAGCATTCAAACAAGAATTTTCACATGTGAAGATTTGTCAAAGGATGTTTGAAAGATTAGGACCATGTTTTGTACATACAAATAAAGCACGTGAATCTTGTTGTCAAAATCATGTTGAATTTCATCTACACCTACAGTCATATAAAAAACCTATGGTAGTAATTAATCCTAATGTAGCCGTCCTTGGATGTACAACACAATTTTTGAAGTTCGTTAGATGTGAAAAACCAGAAGATTCATATGAATTCAATGTTAGTGTATAAAAAATATATGTAATGATTGTTGAAATTTGAAGAATCCTTTACAATTTGAGAATATTCATCATTCAATGCAAGTTATTTGGAAGAGATTTGAATATGAGAAATACTCAATAAAGTTAGGAGTTGAGACCAAAAGATTTGTTTTGAAAGAGAGTGAATTGTCTTACAATAAGTTTATAAATAAACTTCGCAATATCATATATCCACATATCCAACATTTTCATTGTGCAAGACGGCAAGATAAAAAAATTCATGACTCAAAGAATTGCTTTCGACTAGGTTGTATTCTCTCTATTGTAGATTTATTTGAGAACTATACATTTAGTACTCAAACTCAAATTCAAAGTCAATATTATCATTCAAAGCAAGTTGCAATCTTTGTACAAGTTTACTTAGATGAACGAATTATCATAAAGGAGGTTTACTTTTATATCAATGATGATATGGGTCATGATAGAAGCTATGTATTTCATTCTTTCAAAATGTTTTTTGAAGACTTGGGATGGCATGACATAATTGTTTTACAACACTGGATATGGATGTACTGGTGAGTGTTGATTTAAATTTATAAAAAATTATATAGTTATTTATTTATTTAACTTTAAGACTTGAACTGTCCAGTTACTTATATGTTACACATTAGTTTTTTTAGCTAATCTGGTTTGAATGAAATTGTTTGTAACTTCACAAGACAATTTAAGTCTACAAAAGCTTTTAATTGGTTAAGCCAACAACATGCTAGACGTAATATAAAGTTTATGTGGATTTTTTATGAGTGGACATGGAAAAGGAAAGCATGATGGAGCAAGTGCATGTGTGAAGCGTGAAGCGATCACTTCACCAACAAAAAATTGCAGGTAACACTATACGAAATACAAATTTAAATTCTTTTTTAAGTTCTTAAACCTCTTAACCCGACATTTCACCAACATGAACTTGCAAGTAACGTCATACAAAATGCAAATGAAATTGTTGAATGGTGCAAAAGTCATTTTGGCACTCACGACTCAATATACAACAACCGCTATTTTTGGGAAGTTAAATGTACATAATTGAATTTGTTATTTAAATTTGGAAGTGTACATTTACTGAATTTTCGTTTATACACTTCTTAATTGGATATTTGAAATTTACAAATATTAATCAATCAAATCCTTATAATTGTTAAACAATTGATGGTATTAGAATTTTGCATCAAGTCATGACTATAGGACATTGCAAGCCTTTGTTGATGTGTAGCTGCAGGCCTCATACTTCCAGCGGCGATTTTTAATAAAGCAATAAATTAAATATAGCCTACGGCTATTTATTTATTGGAGACAGTTTTTTTTTTTTTGAAGAGGCGCTTCACTTAAATATTAAATAATATTTTGTTAATGTGGTCGACTTCATCTTGATACTCGCCACCTATCATGTGAGACACAACCATTCATTGGTGGCCGACCTTTCATCCTTGCAGGCATGTGTTGATTAGCTATTACCTCATCGAAGAGTATATAAAGGAGGCGCTGCTCTCTTTCATATTCATTCAGTTCATTTCATTCAAAAGATAAGTGCGAATTTATTTACAGCAGGAGTTCGATATTGGAGTTCAATATTATTCTTCATAGAGATCGATATCATTCAAGAAGTTCGATATTATTGTTTGAGATTGCATCAAGTGTGGTGCTGATTGATTCGGCCTTGTATTTGGCCTCATTGTAAAAGCGAATTGCTTTCATCATTCAATATATAAGAAATATATTGTTGCTGGGTATTTCTCCCTCAAGTTGGAGGGTTTTCCCAGGGTATATGCTATGTCAAATTGTTTAAAATTGTTCTCTATCTGCTTATTTAATTTTTTATCCTAAAACTAACATGGTATCAAAGCGGGTTTAAGCAAGATCGTGATCAAATTTATATAAGCAGCATTATCTTTCTCCACTATTCTCATCCTTGTGTGTCTATCTTAACTACGAAAATGGTGAACGGTCTCAAGGTTGAAGATAGACTCAATGGTGCCTCTAACTTCACCTCTTAAGTTTAGAGTTCTCATTGCATTGGAAGAAAATGACATTCTCGAGTTCGTGGAGAAAGAGGTACCCAAACCTTCCAATGAGACTGAGCAGACACAATGGAGGAAGAATGGCACAAAGGTCAAGAAGATATTGATTGATTCTGTGAAGGATCACCTTGTGCCTATTATCTCCCAGTTGAAGACAGCTAGAGAGATGTTCAAGACCTTGGAGGGACTATAGGAGATCAATAATACAAGCAGAGCTCTTGCATTGAGGCAACAGCTTCATCACATCAAGATGGCGAAAGGAGATTCAGTCATCTCCTTCTTCATGAAGATCACAAAGTTGAGAGATCAGTTTTGTGCCATTGGTAATATGGTTGATGATAAAGACTTAGTCAATTTGGCACTTAACGGTCTTCCTCAATCTTGGGAGCCATTTATCCAAGGTATCAGTGGAAGATCGAAATTACCAAAGTTTGATCGCCTTAGAGCAGATTGTATTCAAGAGGAATCAAGATTGGTAGCAAGAGGTAATGGATGAAGTTCTAACAATGAAGACAATCGCGTACTTATTGCTCAAACATCGAAGAGGAAAGGAAGAGACGGAAGGAAAGGCAATTTCAAGAGGAACAGAGACAGAAGATCGGATGTTACTCTTGAATCTAAGAAGAAGAAGGATCTCTCCCATATACAGTGCTTCAGATGTGACAAGTTTGGTCACTATGCGAGAGATTGTGCAACAAGACCAAAGCAACACACCTCTACTACGAATGTGGGTGATGTCTCTCCTCATAAGGACTCAAGAGATAATTCAAGTGGATTCCTATTGATCTCAACCCTATCAAGCAATGTTCCAACCGATAGCAGCACATGGTTGATTGATAGTGGCGCTTCTCAACACATTACCGGATTTAAAGAGCATCTTTCAGATTTGGTGAAAAGAGATACCAACATTCAAGTAATAATTGGAGATGATGCATGCTATTCAGTGAAAGGTGTTGGAGCCTCCTCTCTTCACCTAGATTCTGACATCTCTCTTCATTTGAGATATGTGTTGTTCATACCAGGTATCAAGAGGAACCTTGTATCAATTTCAGCTTTGGAGGACAAAGGATATCAAGTTGCATTTTCCAAGGGAAAAGTTCTTGCTTGGTCGAAGAACTCTAGCATCAAGACAGCCCGAGTGATTGGTGTTCGGCAAGAGAGTCTTTATAGACTTTCCATTCATCCAATGCAGGCATTGTTGCATGATTCCACCAGTTCAAGCGAGCTTTGACATAGAAGACTTGCTCATCTCCATTTCAGAGCTCTTCCATCCATGGAGAAGATGGTCACTAGCCTTCCAAAACTCAGTCAAGAGCATGATGGTACTTGCCGAGGATGCGCATTGGGTAAGAATACTAAAGGTCCTTTTCATAGTAGTGAAAGTAGATCAAAATGTATTCTAGATCTTGTTCATTGTGATTTGTGTGGTCCAATGTCTATTGCATCCTTGAGTCGTTTTTGGTATTACGTAAATTTTATTGATGACTACTCTAGAAAGACTTGGATTTATTTCTTAAAGACTAAGGAATCTGAAGAAGTACTTGAGAAATTCAAAGAAATTAAGGCTCAAGTAGAGAACTTGTCTAGGAAGAGGATCAAAGTTCTAAGATCTAATAACGGAGGAGAATACATCTCTGGAGGCTTCCGTAACTTTTGTATCGAGGCAGGGATTAAGAGGGAGTTTTGTGTTCCTTACAATCCACAGCAAAACGGAGTTGCAAAAAGGAAGAATAGATCCATTGTTGAGGCAGCTAAAGCTATGATCCATGATCATGACTTGCAAACCTTCCTTTGGGCAGAAACATCTAGAACTACAATGTATGTTCAGAATCGGAGCCCTCATCGTATTTTGGAGAATATGACTCTTGAAGAAGCCTTCACAGGCGTGAAGCCTGAGGTTAGTCACTTAAAAATCTTTGGTTGTCTTGTTTATATTCATGTACCTAAAGATAAGAGATCTAAGTTAGAACCATCTGGCAAGAAACGAATATTTGTGGGTTACAGTGAATCTTCAAAAGCCTACAAGATTTACATCCAGGTCAGAAATAGATAGAGATCAGCAGGGATATCACTTTTGAAGAAGATGTTGCATTCAAAAGATCTAAAGGTTCATACATGGAGATAGATAATGAAGATCAAGAGACTCCTAAGGACATGGACGTTGATCATTCTCCTAAGATTCAGAGGGATTCTACTGAACCAGAAGAGGATGGTGATCCAGTTGAGCCTTTGGAACCAACTGATGGGCCAAGAGATATTGTCATAGGTCGAAAGAGACCTCTATGGGCTAGGCAAACAATGCAGAAGGCAGAAAAGTTTGCAGCTCCTAGAGGAACATTCAGAGAAAGCAAAAGACCATAGAAGTTTCCAAGCTATGTTGCATTAATGAGTCATATCATTGAATCTGAGCCTTCCAGTGTTGAGGAAGCATCAAGTCAGCAAGTATGGAGAGATGCCATGGCTGAAGAATATCAATCTATCATCAAGAATGATGTTTGGGATTTTGTACCAAGACCTGAAGGGAAATCAGTTGTATCTTCTAAATGGCTTTTCAAGATCAAGCATGCGGCTGATGGAAGCATTGAGAAGTACAAAGCTAGATTTATGGCTAGAGGATTCTCTCAAAAAGAGGGAATAGATTATGAAGAAACCTTTGCTCCGGTTGCTCGTTATACATCCATCAGGACCATTATTGCTATTGCAGCAGCTAAGGGATGGAAGTTACATCAGATGGACGTGAAGATAGCATTCCTTAATGGCGTGATTGACGAAGAGGTATACATTGAGCAACCTGATGGCTTTGAGTGTAATGGCCCTTGCCCAATCCGATCCAAAATTTATGATTTTGTGCCTTTGGAATTTCGTCAAACAGTTTGCCTGTAAAGTCTGAATTTGTTGATTTGGATTTTCAGTTTGAAATGCTTTTGTTTCTGATGCATTCCAAAGATGCAAATAACTTGAAATTGAATGCTAAACAACTTCTAGAAGAGTATGAACAAAATGCAAGATGTTTTTTTTTTTTTTTAATTTTCTCATGCATTTAAATGACAACTACTTAGAAAATATGCACCTACAGCAATAAGACATTTCGTCATACAATTTGCAGTCAAACCCCTTATATCTCCAAAATGATATTGCACTAAAATGGAAATGTCTACAATACTGAAAAATGATATGCAAATCAAACCTATTTTATATGAGTTTTTATATTCCTTGCAACATGAAATATGACTGAAACTAAGTGCCAACTTGTTGTGTAAACACCAGCATTACATACGCATCCACTTGACTCTATTATGACTGAATTTACAATGCTAGATGGCTGACTACAACCACAAATGTTTTCCTAGATAGAAAATGACACCCAAGGGCATGCAAACTAAAAATGAAGAACCTGGTTTCCTGTAGCAGCACCCACAAATAAATTTGTAACCTATTGATGAAGCTGTAAATGCCCTCCAAGATAGTGCGCCTATCCTCCTTGATGCCCAACAATGCCTTGGAAATTTATTTGGAAATTTTTCCTTGCCTTCTATGCCAAAATTGACCCTCCCTAAGAAGGCCGCCTCTGCAGCTTGAAGGAAATGAAAATATAAAATAATATTCAGCTCCTCACTTCTCCAATCTGCTCCTAAAATGATTGCCAAGGCACTAGCAGTTGATTCCTCAAGTACCCACAAAAATCTGATCCTTCAATGATGAGCTACAAATTAAAATGCAAGATCTTTCATGGCTGACCTGCAAACTGAAACAAAATTGCAGACCTCTTTCTGTCCCATAAAAACCTTCCAAATTGCTTCAAATAAGCTCTATGATGAACACTGATTGCATTCACCTCTCAACATGGGAATGGGATCATCTCCAAACCCTATTAACCAAGGAAGCATCACCTTGATCAAGCTGTAACTGAGTTCCAGCCAACAGAAAATTCTCAATATGCAAATATAATTTCCAACATAAGATGATAAAAGCCAAGCCCAAGCTTCTATTTATACTTTTTTTTCAAGGGAAGCCCACTCACTTTTCTTGTCAATGTGACTCCTTGATGTGACCCTTTGATATGACTCCTTGATGTGAAATCTTGATGTGATCCCTTGATATGACTCTCTTGATGTGACACCTTGATGTGACCCTTTGATATGACTCCTTGATGTGACATATTCATGTGATCCCTTGATATGACTCCTTGATGTGACCCCTTGATGTGACCCTAATATTTTAATTTTCACTTGAGTCACTTTATAACCCATTAATATAATTATTTAATATTACCCTTTTGATTTTGCATTTTTGGAGAAAAAATGCATTCCCTCACCAAAATGACTAGCTCACAGGAATGGTGAATGAGCTAGCACACAACTCCAACTGTCAATGTGAAAGTGAGGACATTACATTGAGATTCATGGGAAGGAGTCATGTTTGTAAATTGAAGAAGGCTTTGTATGGCCTTAAGCAGGCTCCTCGTGCTTGGTATGAGAGGAATGATCAATACTTGATGAGCTTGGGCTTCTCCAAGAATGATACTGATTCAAATCTTTACTTCAAGGTAGTTGATGGTGAGGTATTAATCTTGGTTCTTTATGTTGATGATCTATTTCTTACTGGAGCAGAATATCTCATTATCAAATGCAAGGAGTTAGCTTCTGAATTCGAGATGAAGGATATAGGATATTATGCATTACTTCCTAGGGTTGGAAGTGTGGCAGAGACCCAATGAGATTATTCTGAGTCAAGGGAAGTATACTATAGACATCTTAAAGAGATTTGGTATGATGGATTGCAAATCCTTGTCTACACCAATGGAAACCAACTTGAAGAAGTTAAGTGAGTCTGCAGCTAGTTCAAATCTGGTGGATCCCACTATGTACAGGCAGTTGATTGGATCGTTGATGTATCTAGTCAATACTAGACCAGATATTTGCTATGCAGTGAGTGCACTTAATCAGTTCATGTGTGAACCAAGGCAAATACATCTAGTTGCAGCTAAGCATATCTTGAGATACTTGTGTGGCACAGTTGGATATGGCTTGAAATATACTTCCAGTGTAGACCTAAAGCTGCAAGGATATTCTAATTCTGATTGGGCAAGGAGTGTAACTAATCGGAAGAGCACCTCTGGATGTTGCTTTAGCTTGGGGTCTGCGATGATTTCCTGGTGTAGCAGGAAGCAGTCTTCAGTGGCATTAAGCACTGCAGAGGCCGAGTATATTGCAGCATGTGTAACAGCTCTAGAAGCAGTGTGGCTTCGAAAGCTCCTTGCAGGATTGTTTGGACAATCATTGGAGCCAACTGTTATTCATTGTGATAATCAAAGTTGTGTGAAGTTATCTGTCAATCCAATGTTTCATGACAAAACAAAACATGTTGAGATCAAATACCATTACATCAAAGATATGATACTGAGGAAAGCTATTCAATTGAGATATATTTGCACTGATGATTAGACGGCTGATATTCTCACCAAGCCTCTCTCCAGAGTAAAGTTTGTGCACTTTCGAGACAAGCTTGGAGTTGTGAAGAATGAAGCCCTAGCTAAGAGGGAGACTCAACATCAATGATCTTCTGTGATTTGCTTTAATGCATCTTTCTCTGTGATAGAGAAATTTGAAGTGAAAGCCCTTGTTAATGCATCTTTCTCTATGATAGAGAAATTTGAGGTGAAAGCCCTTGTTTCCACCCTCTGGGAGTAGCCATGGTGGATGTCATGTTGAGAGACTCCATGACAACATCACATTGAGAGACTCAGTGATGATTCCCTTGTACTTGTGTTTATCCACCCTCTGGGAGTAGCCATGGTGGACATCATGTTGAGAGACTCCATGATGGCATCACGTTGAGTGACTCTGTGATGGGCACTTGTACACTTGTACCTTTCCATACATGAGAGTAGCCATGGTGGATGATATCACGTTGAGTGACTCCGTGATGAGCTCGTTTCCACAAATGGGTGTAGCCATTGTGGGTGTCATGTTGAGAGAGTCCATGACATTGGATATCTGGAAGTATTCCTCCCTAGCTAAGAGAGAGTGTTGATGTGTAGCCGCAGGCCTCGTACTTCCAACGGCAATTTTTAATAAAGCAATAAATTAAATATAGCCTACGGCTATTTATTTATTGGAGACGTTTTTTTTTTTGAAGAGGCGCTTCACTTAAATATTAAATAATATTTTGTTAATGTGGCCGACTTCATCTTGATATTCGCCACCTTTCATGTGAGACACAACCATTCATTGGTGGCCAACCTTTCATCCTTGAAGGGACGCGTTGATTAGCTATTACCTCATCCAAGTGTATATAACGGAGGCACTGCTCTCTTTCATATTCATTCAATTCATTTCATTCAAGAGATAAGTGTGAATTCATCTACAGTAGGAGTTCGATATTGGAGTTCAATATTATTCTTCATAGAAATTAATATCATTCAAAGAGTTCGATATTATTGTTTGAGATTGCATCAAGTGTGGTGCTGATTGATTCGGCCTGGTATTTGGCCTCATTGTAAAAGCGAATTGCTTTCATTATTCAATATATAAGAGATATATTGTTGCTGAATTTTTCTCCCTCAAGTTGGAGGGTTTTCCTAGGGTATATGCTGTGTCAAATTGTTTAAAATTGTTCTATATCTACTTATTTAATTTCTGATCCTAAAACTAACAGCCTCTTGCGATTCAAGTGAGAGAAAATCATGTTTTGTGTTGATTGCATTGAGAACAATGCAAATACTCTACAATGTGAGAATATTAGAGAATGGTATGTATCACAATGGGAAATAAAACAATTAGTATAAATGCCTCCTTTTGAAGATAATGACATTGTAGATGTCTACGATTCTCTATATTCAACTGATTACGAAAATTTATTTGATTTAGTTGTTACAAGTAAATTTTAAATTTTTGAAATTAAATATTAACTTAAAATTTATTTATATTCTACATAAGTTGAGCATGATTAACTCTAATTTGGTCATGTGTATGTTTACTACATGATGTATACGAGATATTTTCGTCGTTGTTGTGGATTCTAACAATACAAAAGGTGTAGATTAGTATCTACTAAGATGCACGCAACCATAACACAAATTTTCACAATCAATGATAGATGATTATGGACAAAAGTATCCCACTCGATCAGTCATTGTTGAAGGCACATATTATCAACAAATAAAGATAGATGAAAATGGTATTATATTTATTGATTATATGCCACGACAAAAGGTTCTACATTATAGTCACTTAGTTATAGCAATAAAAATAAATTTTGAAATATTACCAAAAAAAAGACATAGCCAACAAAAGTGGAGGTTGTCTATTGAAGATCATGAAAAGATTTTAGAGATAATAAAAGATAGAGATGATCCAGATTATATGTACGAAGAGCTTTAAGATATTTATGTATATTTTTCTGACTGGATATATATACACATGTAACATTTGGACCTAAGCTTAAAAATATTTTAAATTATGTTTTGAATTCAAATAATTTCATTCCATGTTGTGATCTAAATTTGAATATTTTGTTGGATTAGATGGTGGTACATTTAGATTCTTAAATTGCCAAACTTGGTTGTTTGTAGGATATGTCATGTATTATTATATAATTTTAGGTCCACCATGAATTTATATTTTGGATTGGGTAAATTCATATTGCTCAAGATTGAATTTATTCAAGAAGCAATTTGTTAAATTTTTCTTAGATATTTGAATTTCAAGTGTACTTTTGAAAATTGGATTCTTAGATTTATGCAAAGTTTTGGGACGATAAATACTAGATCAAAGATCTTACAATTTAGACCTAAATTCATATGCAAGGGTTTTAGGCATTTGGATGGGTTTTTTGGGATATGTTGGTTCGTATCTAAGTTGGTACTATCCAATATATCAAATTGGCTTTAAAACTGACTTAGATACGAACCAACATATCCCAAAAAAACCCATCCAGATGCCTAAAACCCTTGCATGTGAATTTAGGTCTAAATCCTAAGATCTTTGATCTAGTATTTGAATTCCCAAAATTTTGCATAAATCTAATAATCCAATTTTTACGTCGAGAGGCGTCTACAGTGGCATCCAACAATTTGTGTAAAGTTTTTTAAGTTGCATCTAAAATGATAGGTAGGTGGAAGTCATGTGCAACTATAGTAGATTTGATGAAACAAAAAATTCAAATAAAAGAGATTTGATGAAATAAAAAAATCAAATAAAAGAGATTTGATGAAACAAAAAAGTCAAATCAAAGAGATTTGATGAAACAAAAAAACAAATAAACAAATAAATAATAAAAATTATTCAAATATTTGCATAAACTAAAAGAACAAATGAATAAATAAATAATATTTTTGATTGCAAAGAGAAATCAAAGATTTGATCACAAAGATAAATCAATCAAAACATAAAATTAGAATGATAACTCTCAGCTTATTTTATATATATTAATATTTAATATATGTATGCTAGTCATAAGTACACTTGAAATTCAAATATCCAAGAAAAAATTTAACAAATTGCTTCTTGAATAAATTCAATCTAGAGCAATATGAATTTACCCAGTCCAAATTATAAATTCATGATGGACCTAAAATTATATAATAATACATGACATATCCTACAAACAACCAAGTTTGACAATTTAAAAATCTAAATGTACCACCATCTAATCCAACAAAATATCCAAAATTAGATCACATGGAATGAAATTATTCGAATTCAAAACATAATTTAAAATATTTTTAAACCTAGGTCCAAATGTTACATCTGTATATACATCCAATCATAGAAAATATAAATAAATAACTTAAAGCTCTTCGTACATATAATCTGAATCCTCTCTATCTTTTATTCTCTAAAATCTTTTCATGATCTTCAACAGACAAACTCCACTTTTGTTGGCCATGTCCTCTTATTGGTTATATTTCAAAACTTATTCTTGTTGCTATAACTAAGTGACTAAAATGTAGAGCCTTTTGTCCTCATCTATCTTTATTTATTGGTAATATGTGTCTTCAACAATTACTGATCTAGTGGGATACTCTTGTCCATCACCATCTATCATTGACTGTCAAAATTTGTGTTATGGTTGTGTACATTTTAGTAATAAGTTGTCTACACCTTTTGTATTGTTAGGACCTGCAACAGCATTGAAAATATCTCTTGTACATCATGTAGTAAACATACACATGATCAAATTAGAGTTTTCTAACAAATCATTCAAATATTTCTAATCATGCTCAACCTAGGTAGAATATAAATCAATTTTAAGTTAAAATTTAATTTCAAAAATTTAAAATTTACCTATAACAACTAAATCAAATACACGTTTGTAATCAACTGACTATAGAGGATCATAGACATCAACAATGTCAGGTTAAGAGGTTTAAGAACTTAAAAAACAATTTAAATTTGTATTTCATATAGTGTTACCTGCAAGTTCATGTTGGTGAAGTGCACACTTCACACATGCACCTGCTCCATCATGGTTTCCTTTCCCATGTCCACTCTCATAAAAATTTCACATAAACTTTATGTTACGTCTAGCATGTTGTTGGCTTAACCAATTAAAAGCTTTTGTAGACTTAAATTGTCTTGTGAAGTTACAAACAATTTCATTCAAACCAAATTAGATAACAAAAACTAATGTGTAACATATAAGTAACTAAATAGTTCAAGTCTTAAAGGTAAATAAATAAATAATTATATATTTTTTCATAAATTTAAATCAACACTCACCAGCACATCCATCATACCATATCCAGTGTTGTAAAGCATTTATGTCACGCCATCCCAAGTCTTCAAAAAATATTTTGAAAGAATGGACCACATAGCTTCCATCATGACCCATATCATTATTGATATAAAAGTAAACCTCCTTGATGATAATTCGTTCATCTTTGCTACTTTCTACAATGTCCACATGTAACTCGACATGCTTATAGAAAACTTGTACAAAGATTGCAACTTGCTCTGAATGATAATATTGACTTTGAATCTCAGTTTTGGACTAAATGTATAGTTCTCAAAGAAATCTACAATAGAGAGAATACAACCTAGTGAAAGCAATCCTTTGAGTCATGAAATTTCTTATCTTGCCATCTTGCACCATAACAACGTTGGATATGTGGATATATGATATTGCGAAATTTATTCATAAACTCATTATAAGACAATTCACTCTCTTTCAAAACAAGTTTTTTGGTCTCAACTCCTAACTTCGTTGAGTATTTCTCATATTCAAATTTCTTCCAAATAACTTGCATTGAATGATCAATATTCTCAAATTGTAAAAGATTCTTCAAATTTCCACAATCATTACATATATTTTTTATACACTGACATTTAGTTCATTTGAATCTTTTGATTTTCCACATCCAACGAACTTCAAAAATTGTGTTGTACATCCAAGGATGGCTACATTTGGATTAATTACTACCATAGGTTTTTTATATGATTGTAGGTGCAGATAAAATTCAACATGATTTTGACAACAAGATTCATGTACTTTATTTATATGTACAAAACATTGTCCTAATCTCTCAAACATCCTTTGACAAATCTTCACATGTGAAAATTCTTGTTCGAATGCTTCAAAAAGTTCACTTTGTGTTGTATCTATAAAATGTTTTGGATGAGAGTTTTGTACCATCTTCACATATTATTTGTATAGTGTCCCTTCTATTGGAAGAAACACAAGAGTGGTTGGTCCAATATTTAATTCCCTGTTTCTTTACGTCTTCTGAAATTCAGAAATATGATTTTGGCGGTTGAGGAGTGGCATGCGGGGTAGGGTTTTTGGCGTTGGTGTGGAGGAAGTAGGGCCCTCCTCCATGGAGGTTTGTTTTTTCTCCGTGTGTCACCTCCTAAATCCTTTAAGTGATTCTCATTTATTGTCTTCCGTGGATGTTGTTAGCATTTATGCTTGGCCTATCATTTGTAAATTTTGCAGTGTAAACATTTATGGAGGGGGGGCTCAGATACCCCCAAGCAGTCGGCAAATGGGCCAAATGGGGAAGGGGTCATTGATTCGCAAGGCAAATCCTTTCAAGACATTATGACCAAGGAAAAAACTAATCTTTCGCCTAGTGAAAAATTCCTAGTACTTCCCAACAATGAGGGTGACGAAGGCGAATTGGATGGAGAGAGACAAGGTAAGTGTCCCTCTGCAAATCCTAGGAAATTCGTCATTTCGCCTAACTCTAAAATGAACAATGCTATTAACAATCAATGCAATAGGTTAAAAGATGTGGCTATCTTTTTAGCGGCCATGGACGTATCAAAACTCTTGCCAAGAAATACCTGAATGAATGGTTATCAAATGTTTGGGCAAAGAAATCAAGTATTAAAACATCGTTCTATTGAATAGTCCAGAGAGGGCTTTTTTTAATTTTCTTAAAAGAACATAAAATGCAATATAGGGAAATGTATATTTTGTGCCCTAACATGGTCACCTAAAGCCCTAAACGATGCAATTCTAGCTCTGTCCTACCCTAAATGGGTCATTGTTAAAAATGTCCCTCCATTGCTTTGGAATTTCTTATCGCAGGTGTTGGCATCAATAAGAAATGATGTCATTAGAGTTGAGGAAACAAAAACATCTCTCCTACACATGAATGTATTAGAACTAGACGTAGTTAGACGTAGTTCCTTTTTAATGCTTCTCTTCTCTTTCAGTTTTATCTAATCACGTCTCTGTAATTATCTAGTTTCCTTCTGTTATATCTATAATCACGTTACCATGATTATTGGATCTTGCATTGTAATCTATATATTGCTCTTATGATAATAAGATAACATCTATTAATTTAAACAATAAAATAATATGGTATCAGAGCTCAGGCTCGACCTGAGATATTTGTGATTTTTCGTGAGATTATGTGCGTGATTTTCCTGAGTCGTGGCTTCCTTCTTTCATTGTCTGTGTTTGAAGAAATCGCGTCTTTAAAAACGCATTAGGGTTTTCGTCAAGGGTTGGCGTCATTTTCAGACGCATCTTGTTTTTATTTTTCTGCGATTCCTGGCCGCGCGATCCTGCATTCTTTGCTCGAGATTTTCGTCTTTCTGGGCAGATTTTTTTTAGATCTTCTAGTCGCGTGTCTCTGGCGTTTATGGGCGATTTTAAAATCGCATTTTTTCTGTAACTCCTCAAGCCGCGATTTACCCTTTCTGGGCGACACGTTTACTAGAGGTCTTGAGCCACGATTTTGTGTTATTTCTGGACATTTCTTTTGGAAACCGCACGGCTTCATTGTCGTTCTTCTGGCACGATTTTTTCTGGAAGCCATTTTTTAGAAATCGCATTTCACCTACAACCTCTATGGGCGGGCTTTGAGGATGCAATTGCACCTAGTTTTCTTTGGCGTTTGGGCGTGATTTTCAGTCTCTATTTGGCGCGCGATTTCATCACTTTCTGGGATGGATTTTCCTCTCATTTTGGGCGCGATTTATACCCTGGTTATGACGTGATTTTCAGTTCCTTTTTGTGCTGCGATTTTCAGTGATCTCTGATTTTTTTTCTGGGCGTTTGGATTTGCTTGGTTTCGGCTAGGGTTTCTACAATAAACCCTCTATTTGAAGTCGAAATTTTTTTCTAATTGCAGATTTGTTGTGGGTTTTTTGAGATCTTTTCTAGGTCGCCTCTATTTTTTTCTGGGTACTTCAAAATTTGTGCCTTGAAATTTGTGCCATGTTTGTGCGATTTCATGGCAGCTTGAAAAGTTCTTTTAGCCAGTTTTGATAGAAATTCTGGGAAAAATAAAATTTCTGTATAGAGTTTTTGGAAAATAATTCTTCAAAAATTTACAGAGTTTTGGATTACCTCGTTTTTTGTGCTTTGGAAAATGGGAGGGATGGTGACTTTGTCCAATATTATGTTGGAAAGTTCGCAAAGGTTCAATGGAAAGAATTACATCACGTGGAAGCAGAGGATGCTTACCATCTTTGAGTACCGGTGTCTAGATGCGCTTGTTCTTGGTACAGAAGTTCGTCCCACTGCTACTGGGAAAGATCAGGACAAGTATGATGGAAATAATCAAGAGGCAGTCATGCTTCTTAAATTATCTATCGCCGATGACATGTTACCAAAAATACCTTTTGGTAAATCAACTGCGGAGATCTGAAAGCACTTGAAAGATCTTCATGAGACCTCAAAAAGGGAAGGGCTTTCTTTCTCAAGAATATGCTCTTTTCTATTATGATGGATGACCAAGTATCTTTGCAGGAGCACTTGATGAAAGTAAAAAATATTTGCGATCAATTGGAGGCCATTGGTCGTAAGGTAGAAGAGGAGGATATGGTGGTGATCACTTTGAAAAGTTTGCCACGTTCCTACAAGCACTTCATCGAAATGCTCAACATTACATCCACCAATGTTGACTTGAAGTTTGATGAGATGTGCAACAAGCTTTTGCAACAAGATCGGTGGAAGAAGCAATTTGGAAGCAGCAGTGAGTCTCCAAGTGTTGAACAAGCATTTACTGCCAAGGACATTGGCAAAGGCAAGTTCACTCAGCAGAAAGGACGAGGCGATTCGGAGGAGGGCTCCAAGAAGTCTTTTACTTGCCATTATTGTGGGAAGATTGGTCATATACAGAGGTATTGCAAAAAGCGGTTGGCTAATGAGAAGCCCAACCAGGAAGCATCTCAGCAAAGTGCTCACGTAGCGGAGCAGACTGAGCAGAAGGAGCAGAAGGAGTCTACACACTTTGCATTTTGATGACCAATATGGGTAGACTTAGTTTTTAGTTGATAGATTAAGCATTAAGGGAAGGTATTAGAACTAGATGTAGTTAGACATACTTCCTTTTTAATGTTTCTCTTCTCTTTCAGTTTTATCTAATCACATCTCCATGATTATCTAGTTTCCTTCTGTTATATCTATAATCACGTTACCGTGATTATTGGATCTTGCATTGCAATCTATATATTGCTCTTATGATAATAAGATAACATCTGTTAATTTAAACAAAAAAACAATAGGATGCCCCGGCTCTGGTTTCGCTAGCCCTTGGGGTGGAAATTCTTTAAGTATTTGAAATCAATCTTGAAAAGGCAACTTTTACCTACAATGTTGAAATCTTGGGGGTATCAACATATGCTACTTATGCAGAAAGGAAGGGTACATAAGAAAAAACTGCCCTATTATGCTCAAAAAAGCCAATTACCCTAACCATAATAAAAGGACAAGTGATTTAGAGACTAAGTCAAAAGTGTTCCCTAAAAGCCTAAGACAAGAGGATGAAAAGGATGGTGCAGAAACCCCATCTGGTAGGTCAACAGAAGATGGTACAAGTTAACCCTAGTGACTCAAAGGAAAGAGAATTTTGTTCTTCGAAAAACCCTAATTGGGTTGGTAACTCAAACAAAAAGGAAAAACAATGGAAATCTTGTGTAAAAGTAACAAATCAATTTAATCTTCTAAATGAAGATCTGGAAAATTCAAAAGCAGACAATATACTCTTTGTAGTGATAGTTCTAGAATTTTTGGGATACTAGGGAACAATTCAAATAAGCTCTACCTCAATTCGGGGATGGAGCCTCGTACTATAAATGAAAAAAGAAATGCACAACTTGCCTTGGACAAAATTAAGCAAAACAATGACCAAAATAAACAAGAGAAAAACATTAGCATCTATAAGGACCCAATGGAATCTAAAGATTATGTAATCAAACCCATACACAGAAATTAATATTAGTACCAAGGAAAAGGATTTGAGCATAAGGAACATGAATGGTCCAAACCAAATTGATAGTAATAAATCTCCATCTATAATAAGAAACATTGTCTCTAAAATGGAACTCAAAAATCAAAATGCTAATAGCCCACAAGGTAACAATACAAGGTTGGATCCCTTTGGCCCGGTTTTGGAGCTAAAACATAGAGTGAATACAAAATCTGAAGAAATAGTGGAGCAACCCCCTACTTTTACCTTAGGGACTACTAACATATTGAGCTATGATAAAAGGGATTTAGCCCCTAAAAACATCCCAATGGCGTTGCCCAACCAAGGTAACAATGGCTCAATGGGTGAAGGGAACAACTCTTTCGACACATACAAGAACAGAGCTAACACAAGCATCAAAAGCAATGATCAATATTTGACTAATTGCTATGTGAATATGGTCTGCCCTGGTGACAACAATGTCCCAGGGAGGAGCACAGTCGTAGATGGCAGTGCAAACAATAAGGACTTTTGCTATCACCCTGATACTAGGCTAGGTGATGTTGGGCACGGAAAGTAAGGTAAATTTAAATCTATTCTCAAAATGAATCCTACAGAAGATAGTGGGTCCTTGGATAATAAAAAGATCCCGGAAGGGCAGTTAGTACCAAGTTTTGGTTCTCCCCATGTGCAAAAAGGTACAAGGAAGAAAGGAAAAGGAAAAATTATCCCAATTGGTAGGGGTAGGTTGCACATTACCAAGCAAGAAAGGAAGAAAACAAGTGTGGCGGTCCCAATGCCGACATCTAGAAGGCTAGAAATTGAAGATAAGATCCCAAAATGTTTTGAAAGTTTTAGCAATGAGAAAGAGGAACCCCCAAAACCTGATTGTTAGAGGGCTTGAATCCCCTGACAGAAAACACATTGCCAGGAGGTTTCTTAAGCTAGACAAAAACAAAGATTTGGTCCTCCTTCAGGAGGTTAAAGCTACCGGCTTTACCTTGTAGACCAACCTCAAATTCATTTGAATGACTCATCCCATCATGTTCCTGAACATTAAAAGGGGAGAGGCAATGTTGCTATCCTAATCTCAAAGAATTGGGCTCAACATGTAACTACATCCAGTGTCTCCCCTTGCAAAAGAGTAGTCTGAGTTGAACGGCACACAATCTACTAAGAGGGCGGGTGCGGGGCGAGGGGGGAGGGGAGGGGGTGAATCAGTAGATCAAATCTATTTAAAGCTCTTTACTTCAACACATATATTTGAACATGAAACTTGAATCAAAATAGCTACTGATAATCAAGCAACAACATAAGTACACTTTCACACATGAGAACACCAAATATACATGGAAACACCACGATGAGAAACACCACGATGAGAAAAGTTGCTTGGATCTACTGTCCAAATCCAACCTCACAAAGTAGGAATATAATGAGGGAATTTACAATATAAAGTAGGCACCAACCTACCAGAGACACCAATCTCCAATTATATATGTAGGCACCAACCTACTGGAGACACCAATCCCCAATACAAAGATCAACTCAATAAGTAGAACATCATTCCTACCGGATTACAAAGATAAAGTTTGTGGATCTTCAAAGCTAATTACACAACTTCAAACACTCTTCCACACTCCTTAGGATCTTTTGATGATGGCGCACAATTGAGATGCAACTCACATTGAATAACACTAGCTCGCACGAATGCTCTCACGATCGCATCCTTGTATATTCACTCACCACCTTCTCTTCTCTTGTTCACACCCACAGCTACATTTATCATGTGAAGTGATGATGATTATATATAGCACTCTACACATAACATCACACCATGTCGGCCAGGGATCCACAATTAATCGGGACGACATAAGGTGGACCTAAATTCAAATTACATGAAACGTGTAACAGGTTAGTCCTAAATCAAATTTGTTGCCGCCAAAAGAACATGATGATGTGCAGTTCCACGAGAATCTTAACCAGGACCTAACTTAACACCCCATGCTAACACCAGGTGTCACACGCTACTAGTAGTTGCCGCACAGTTCCAAAGCACAAACTGGTTGACAGACAAGCATAGAGAACCATCTATCACTTCAATCTTTTTGCATGTTGAACATAACTTCTGAAAACTTTGGAACATATTCTCCTTTCAAACCACAAAGCAAGACTCGCGCTCAGAAGAGAATACAGAGCATAACTGTATTGCCAGAGAAAGCTATCTGCCATGAGAAACTGACTTCCAACATTCCGGATCACACTTCTGAATTACTTCTATCATAGTGAATAGATGCATGCATGATATTGCAAGCCTACAATAAGGAGTAAGCAATCGGATGTGTTGTTCTCAAAATGCACTAATAATGATAATTCAAGTACTGTTACATCCACTGTTCAACAGATATTACACATTACACTTCCAGATCACCTCTGTCATCATGAATAGATGTAGTATGATACTACAGACAATCCCCAACTGATTTTATTAATATAGCTAGCAATATATACTTCTGCAACTCAAAATGATATGACAGTACAATTACATTTAATTCTCACTGATTTGCTTACCATATTCCTTTGACATCAATGAGAACCTTTGACATCAATGACAACATATGTTCAACAATCTCCCCCTTTGTCATTGATGGCAAACAGCAAAATGTTGGCCACACACAAAGACATATCTAAAGTTGTCCGAACTAGGAAACCACCTCACATTGATTCCCACTTTCACCCCTTAGAAGATATAACATATTGAGTTCCATTTCTCCCCCTTTGACATTAATGACAAAGGTCAACACTCCCCCTTTGCATTTTCGACACTGCACACAATCCGGAAACCTGTTTACCCAGGATGGACTCCCCCTGAGTCCATACCATACTACTATTGAAAACATTCTGCAAGACCACCCAGCTTTCTTGCAATAGGGAGACCATGCTCCCCCTCAACTTGTGCTTCCTCTTGATTCAAGAGGAGGGAGCAACAACTCCGAGCTTCTTCCAAAGAAACTCAAAAATCTCCTTAAGAAGCGGTTTTGTGAAAATGTCTGCTACTTGCTCCTTAGTTTCAACATACTCCAACTTCACCTCCTTTCCTACAACCTTCTCCCTCAAAAAATGAGGCTTGCTTGCAATATGCTTTGTCCTTGAGTGCATTACAAGATTCTTTGAAATGTTTATAACACCGGTATTATCACAAAGAATGGAAATGGGTTCATCAAACACAATCTTCATCTCCTTTAAATTTCGCTTCATCCACAATACCTAAGTGCAACATGAAGTTGCTGCAATGTATTCAACTTTTGTTGTAGATAAAGAAACTGAATCCTATTTCTTGCTTAACCAAGATACAAGACTGTCACCAAGAAAGAAAGTTCCACCACTTGTACTCTTCCAGTCATCTATGCTTCTTGCCCAATTTGCATCAATGTATGCAGTCAAAGTGAAATTTTCACTCTTGGGATACCACAAACCAAAATCCATTGTAGCCTTCAGATATCTGAATATCCTCTTTACTTCTTTCACATGAATTTCCTTAGGTGCTTCCTGAAATCTAGCTACCATCCCAACAACTTGCATTATATTTGGTCTAGATACAGTCACATACAACAAACTTCCAATCATATATCTATATAAGGTTTGGTATGCCAGAGCAAATTCACCATCTTTACTCAGCTTACATCCAGTAACCATAGGTGTACTCACCGGTTTGCATTCTTCCATCTTGAACTTACTTATCATTTCCTTTATATACTTGTCCTAAGAAATGAATATGCCTTATCTGATTGAACAATCTATAAACCAAGCATTGACATTTCAAACTCACATTGCATTGCATTTTGGAACACCTTGCACATGTCATCACTACTTCCGCCAAAGATGATGTCATCAACATAGACAACCTTTTGTTTTTATGTACATATTTCTTGCATTATATTCGGTCTAGATGTAGTCACATACAACAAACTTCCAATCATAGATCTATATAAGGTCTGGTATGCCAAAGCAAATTCATCATCTTTACTCAGCTTACATCCGGTAACCATAGGTGTACTCACCGATTTGCATTCTTCCATCAAAAGATAAATCAGTACCTCTGAGGTCATCAATGGAGGATGGCCAGCTGCTAGGTGTCAAATTCAAAGTCTCAAATGTTGCACAGATCGATCAACTGCGCAAGATGCTTGAGAAACGATGAATGGAGGAGGGGAATTCAAAAAAGTTGAAAATTGTATAAAATATTCTAAACATGTTTTCAATTTTTGCAGATCATGCATGCACAACGGTGAACACCGTCAACGCATCAACAACGATTGTCAACGCAGTCGACAAAGGTGGTGAACAGCTGATGAGGAAATTTGAAAAACTTGAAAAATAATCTAACTCTAGAGAAGTCAAGTGCCTTGTTTCAAGGAGAGCCCCCAAGATCTCATGCCTTAGAATTTTTTGTTGTTTTTCGGAAAACATGCAAATTGACTCTTTAGCCCAATCCAAATCCAGTTAAAAGCAGTTTTAGGGGTGGGAAAAGTTGGAAATCATCTCAGATATGTACAGGCTCTTCAATGAATCCATCATCCAGTTCACAAGACCTATCAGACGTTGGGAATTGCAAATCAAACACAGACGTTTCACACAAAACAAAAAAAGTCAATGAGGAAAGTTGAAAAACTAAAAAATAAACTGTCTGGAGGAAAAAGGTGCCTTATTTCAAGGAGCCTAAGTCCTCAACACTTAGAATATTTTTCACATTTTTCAAAAAAGTCCAAAACTCCTTCGTTAGCCCAGTTCCTGCTTTCGGAAAATCAGTTAGATGCAGTGTTCAAGGCTGGCAGAGGGTACCATTCAACTCAGATATGATCAGGCTTGCCAGAATAACTGACTTTCAGTCTCTGCCATTCACTAGCTGGCAAGAAACAACGTCCGAACAGGGTTCACCAGCTACATGCAAAACAAGTGAAATTTTGAAAAATGGAGAAAAATGGCTAACACTTTTGCGGTTTTACATGTTTGATGATGTTATCAAATGTGTAGTTTAAAAATGGAGAAAAATGGCTAACACTTTTGAGGTTTTACGTGTTTGATGATGTCATCGGATGCGTAGTTGAAAAATGGAGAAAAATAGCTAACACTTTCGAGGTTTTACATGTTTGATAATGTCATTGAATGCGTAGTTGAAAAATGGAGAAAATGGCTAACATTTTGAGGTTTTACGTGTTTGATGATATCATCGGATGGGTATGTTTTTGCATGCATGCTTTTTGCAGCTATAAAAGAGGAATTCACCATTTGATGCAAGCGAAGTCAAATTTTTGCATGCATAGTTTCTATCTTCGTGGATAGACTCCAAAATAATAGTGTTTTTCATGAAAAGTACTTTTTTATCTCCAAACTCTACTCAAGAAAGCTTTGAGCATTCATTATTCATAATTGGCAGGTTAGCTTTCAGGGGAAGAAACATAAAATTTTCTTCTCGTCACGATTTGGAGGCTCAAACGAGGCGCTTTTTCAATGTTCTTCGTGGATTCGAGATTGGGAAGCATAGAAGCACGCTTTTGCATGGTCTGATTTTCTAGGGCATCACGATTCAGAAACAAGTCAAAATTTTCAAGTTTCATCGATCTGAGTCAACTTCTTTTTCACTCCTCTTGAAGATTGAAAAAATTTAAAAATTTGCACGCCAATCCCTATTTTTTAGGAAATCATGCATGTTTGAGAAATCCTAAGATTTTTCAAAATCTGACGATCTAGGTCTCTTCAGAACGAAATTGTCTAAAGAACCTAGACCTCAGTTTTTCGACCCTACTTTTTAGGAAAATTGTTAGTTTTAGTAGTTTGTCTGAGCATAGGCGTGTTTATAGTCAACTTCACGGTTTTCATCATACAATGCTCTTCCATTGACAAATCAAGAGAAGTGTCAAAAGCATAAAGCTGCAGAAGAAACAGACGTCATCAATCCAGTTGTAGAGCCACCAAAATTATCTATCAAGGAGCCACCAGTTGGGGCATGCAATGTTTTCCGAGGATAGAACTAAAAGCAGCAGCTAACTCGACACCTTTTCCGAGATTAACTTGTTCCCATTCATGCATATCTATTCTATGGAAATATCAGTGTATAGTTGGAGCTTTTCTTGTTGTTAAGTCAATTAATTGATTGTAGACTAGTTGTTAACTGTTAATTATGTTTTGTTTAGTCTTAGAAATAAAGCTTGCATGTTGGCAAGTCTAGTTGTTAAAAACAAGGAGATTTTAGGGCTCCCTACTCCTTATTTGTGTATAAATAAGGGCAACCTTGCCCATTTATTTTTAACTGTTGTGATAACAAATTTGCTAAGCCTACTTTGCCTGCAACTTTGTTATTTAGTGTCTATTCATTTTTGTTTCAAGTGTAATCTGGTTTGATCGCATATTATAAGCCTACTTTGCTATAATTTGTTGTGCCAAAGGTGTTATTAAGGTGTTATTGCTGTTAGAATTTGAGGAAATAAATCTCATGCCTACTTTGCTTTGATCTACAGTCTCAATGTCTTTCAGTATTTTGTTTATATGTTTGGCTTGCATAATCTTTATTTCAGCATACATCTCAAAAGTACAATGAGTCTTTAAGTGTGTTTTGGAAGCGGGGTTTATTTAAGTATCTGTGTTAGATCAAATCATTCCATGTTTACTTATAATTCTCAAGCTCTGAATTTACTTGAGTTGTCAGAAGCGGCATTAGTTTAGGCCTAGTTGTAGCTGAAGTTACGAAACTAGAGAAAACCTTAGCAATGACGCAAAGAGTTTCATAACCTTGCACTCTTAAGCTGAGAATAAAAAGATTGGCATAGTTTAGTATTTCTTTTTAAGCATAATCAGCAAAGAGGAAGCTTCCCCTCCTAATTTGAAGAGCAGTCTAACTGTGCATAGCTATCTGTTCCTAATTCGCATTCCAGAGGTGCAAATTGAAACGCCAATACTTTTCTGGTGCCTATTGTGGGGCATGAGGCATAAAACTTCAAGAAAGATTATGCTTTATGATACGGGAATGACCATTTGGAATCCTATTGCGTGGGAATACATCCTGTGATCCAACCAGAAACAATGGGTGATAACAACAATAATGCTGATAGAAATCAGCAACGTCCACCCCCATTACCTTGGGGTAACAACATTGGACCTTTGGCTTTGCAGGAAAATCATGAGTTACCTAAAGGGTCAAGGAAGCACTTTCCCCAATTTCACGGTGACGGGAGTCAACACCCAGATGAACATATCTCTATGTTCACAACGGCTTGCGCCGTGTTGCACGTAGCACATGAAGACATCGCAATGCGTCTCTTTGTAGAGACTATGGGAAATGCTACCGACTGGTTCAATTACCTAGAGTTGGGCATTATTACAAGCTGGGCAACTATGAGCAAGAAATTTTTGGCGAGATTCAAGCCCACTGAAAACAGTCATTTGTTGTTTGTCTGACTTGCAAATTCAAAGATGGAGCACAACGAGCCCATGAGGGAGTTTGTAGTAAGATTTAATTGTCTTGTTACATGACTTTCTTATACACTTAATCCATCACCAGAGATTTTGACGAGTTACTTCATAAATGCTCTTCCATCAAAGATAGCCTTCTTCCTTAAGATGGCAAAAGAAACAGCATTGACGGATACGCAAGAACATGCCATCGAGTTGGAGGATAATATGATCACCTCCGGCAAGATGAAGGACTCGATCAGACCTCTAGTTCAGAGTTCTGCAAATCCACTGCTACAAATGGTAGCCAATGAGATGCTTGCACTACCACCACCACAATACCAACCTCAGCAACCATACCAGCCAAAGAGAAATAATTTTCAGCCTTTCAATAATTATAGGCCACGGTTGCTAGCACCTCCGTCAAGACAAACAATTGAAGCTGCACAAAATGCAGTATTTTGTTCTTTCCATGAGACTGATGTACATACCTGTTGACGTGGTTTTTGAGACTGCACCAACACAGAATAAAGTTTCCCAACAGATACTCTATCCTCTCTTGAACAAAGTATTCAGCATGCTAAGATTGCGAGTAAGATCATGCTTTCAACTCCAAGGTTCCGAATACTTAGAATACCCTCAGTTGGTTTGATGTGAGTTGCTGTGTTCTCACGAGGGGACTTACACAATTGTTCGATAGCTGACAATAGACAGTAGACTAAGGGCTTTCGTGTAATTCAAATGATTTAGCAGGTGAGCACAAGTTTCCTAATTCTAATCGGAAATGAACTGAATTAAAAAGGGGGTGTAGGGCCTAAGAAGTCAATCTTTATCTAAGGACGGGACGTGGGATCAATCTCGACAGACTTCGACCAGACTCTGCTCCGCCTCACGTTGGACAACTTACACAAAGTCGGTGCAATCTTCAAGGGAGTGACAAGAGGTTTTCAAATTATAACTCAACATGTAAGCACCATCAGAACGACGCATACAAACACATGAATCACAATCGAAGTTAAGTTTGTAAAGTTTTCCAGTTGACCACACAAGGCAAACCTGCCGTCAGCAAGCCGCTAGTGGTATGGATAAAAATGAAGTTGCCTCAATTAACACCACAAGTCCACAACTAACATCTACTTGCATGATAATGAAAACTATTTTACTTTAAGCTACTTCAAAGATGCTACGTGAATTGGAAGGACGAAGAAGCCTCAACAACTATTCACAACAAAGAAAAATTCACCATCAATGAAAATTCTTTTATTATGAAAGCATACATGACAACTTCTTACAAAGTATCCAAGGGGAAGACTTTCCTTCCTTTTCAATCTAAACTATACTATCAACTATCTAATTGCTCTCTACTCCTCTAAGCTCTGCTTCTACCTCTACATCTAATTTCTAATGAATTACAAATGAGGGGGACTCCCCCTTTATATAGCTAGCCAAGTCCCAAAAGACGGCTAGGGTTACAATCAATAGAGTGGCCAGAATCGTGCCACCTCAGCCCTAAACTAGATTTTCCCTAAAAACCGCCACAAAGGAGAGTGGGGTAATAAATGCGCCATAATGTCCATTATTCCTTCTAGAAGATTCCGTTTGTAGATGCGTTCACACTATTCTTGATCTTCTCTCTTGGCGTTATTCTTTGACTTCTTCCACTTGAGGGTCATTTGAGCTAACACTTAGCCAATTTCTTGCAACTTTCTCCCTTCGAGATTGAGCTGTCGTCTTGAATCACTTGCTTCATCACACTAAGTCATCGTGCCCTGGCTTCAACATTTCTCCTGCAAAACAAGCGAGGAGAAGAGGATTAGAACATTTCATAATATAAATGCACCTCACTTACCTAATTTTCATGCTTTGATCATCAAGGGCTCATCGTTTGTCCTAGCCAACTTCGCGTTCAAATTCCTCATGCCTTAGCCAATTTTTCAACCCATCTTCTTCAAGGGCGTATCATCTTTGAGAGATTCATTTCACCGGCTGGAGCTCGGACAACTTTGATTTTATCCATCTCTGGCTCTGGAAGACTATCCTCACGAAGGATTTAAGCAAATTCACCTAGGCAGTTTATTTCAAATTTGTCATCCGGAGAATTTCACCTTGAAAACACATTTTCTTCACATTTGCCTTAGAAAATTTTCAAGTTTCCCTTAGGAAAACTCATCACCCTGGTGCCCACTTAAAATCTTCATCCCAGAATCCTCGACAAACTGTGGAAGACCTTAAAATCAACTCCTCATCGGCAATCTTCGATACCCAGAAGAAAATTTTCTCCAGAACACGTCGAATTCATGGGTGCCCAACGAACGGGTTCATTTAATTTTCTTGAATTTTGAACCTTAGAAAATATTCTTTCATCAAATTTATTCTCGTTCTTCGATCCCCTCTGAGAATTTTGCTCTGACTTGGAAAATTTTATCAATCTTGTGGAGTTGGCATTCACTGACTTCACCTCAGGCGACTCATCTGTGCTTCAAGAAAAATCCCATCACCTCTCCAGACTTAAGCATTTTTCTAAGGGAGAAAATATTTTGTGCCTTAGAAATTTTTTGAATCACTTCGAAAATTTTGCCTTAGAAAATTTTATATCCAACTCGATCAATTTTGCCTATGAAAATATCAACTTCACTTAGAAAATTTTTCATAGAGGTGCCTGGCACATTTTATTTTTCTAGCCACCACTTCGCATTTTACTTCACACTTGAAAAATATTTTTGAAGCTCCAATGCCTTAGAAAAAAAATTTCCATCACTCATCTCATATTTGAGGAAAATCACGCCTTAGCACTTCATTTCCGTCTGGCAACTTCCAACGCCTAGGCAATTTTTTATTTTTTTTGTCAATAACTTGTATTTTACTTCACCACGCCTAGCATCTTGTCTTCACACATCACACGTCTTAGAGAAATTCTCTAACACCTACCACCTTAGGCGCATTTAAGGCTTGAAGAGAAAAAAAACGCCCAACTTTTACCACCCTTCACCACGCTTTGAAGTATCTTTCACCTTACTTACCATCTTGCATTCACTTTTACCCTCCTAACTTGGGCGCATTTCCATGTTGGTGAAGGATGAGAATCTTTGACCCTTTTGACTTTGCATGGGCGCATTTGTGTGAGAGAGAAGAATTTTGAATCCCCAACGCCTTGGCATGTGACTCTTCACCTTCTTCATTTTTGTCTTCATATGGCCTTAAATGGGCGCATTTTGAGGTGAGAGGAGGATGAGTTTTGTTGACTTGTTGACTCCTTAGTTGCATGGGCGCATTTTGGAGGTTATGAAGCATATGCAACGCCACCTTGACTTCCTTATTTTGTCCTTACTTGCCATGCTTTGGGCGCATTTAGCCTAGGGTGGAGGACGAGTTTCTTCCCTTAGAAAATTTTTAGCATCTTGCTAGCAATGTGGGCGCATTCAGCCTATGCTGAAGGATGAATTTCATACTTAGAATTATTTTGAGCTCTCACCAGCTTTTCCTTGAGGGCGCATTTTAGCATGTGTGGAGGATGAAACTCCATACTTAGAATTTTTTTCACTTTACTCCACCAGCTTGGGCGCATTTTGCCATGGCAGGAGGATTTGACAGTGACTTAGAATATTTTCATCAACTTATTTCTCCTTGGGCACATTTGAAGTAGGCTACAGGATGAGACTCAGACTTAGACATTTTTTTACCTTCCTCTGCCAGCGTTCGTATGCCCTGCTATTTATAGTAAGTCCTCTGAATTTGCGTCTCTGAAGCTCGGAACGGCTTGAAATTTTGCGCACTGCATCCTCATAACCTTGTTGCCCTGTCGACACTGCCATTTTTAATCACCCTACTATTTTTAGCATGTTTTTGGAGGTGGTTTACTATAAATAGTAACCTCTTGTTTTTGTTAGCTCCACTGCTCTGATCGACTTGAAATTTTAATGAGGTGCTCCTCACCACGTGACCTGCCTGTTGGCACTGACGCATGCAGCTGACTTACTATTTTTAGCCAGTTTCCAAATTGACTTACTATAAATAGTAAGTGTTCCGTTTGACTTCAAATTTTACCAACAGATAGCCTGAAGAATGCTGATCACGGTGGTTTACACCGGTTTTCGAAAATTCTGACTTTTTGCGCCTATTTTTAGGCTCCGAAGTTGGAAACCCTAATTCGCTCTGCATGCGTATCAAATGATCTATGTTTCTCTTCATTTCTGTGGCACTGCGATCAACTCGTGAATCTGAACTGCTGGGAAGTGGCTGCCAGGACACACCTGCTAAAAATAGCAAGTTCCTTACTGAGTATCTTCGTTTGCATGTCACACCATCACGAAGCTCTCGAAAAACCCATCAGGAATCACCCGACATGCAAAAGAAACCCTGACATGCAAACCCTAAAAATAGCCTCCAAAGGCTGAATTCTGAAAGTTGTCGTCTCGTTTTGCATGTTACATCGTTGCGAAGGTCTCGAAAAACCCAGAAGGAATATCCAGACATGCAAAGAAAAACTCTACATCTGAACCCTGAAATCCGTGCCGGAAGCCGGATTGCTAAAAATAGTAAGTCTTCCGTTTTTGCTCAAATTTTGCATACGAGCAATCTGATGTGCTCTGAGTACTGTGTGACTGTCGGAATCTCAAAATAGCTGACAAATTGCCCTGAATTTCACACTTACTAAAAATAGTAAGTATCTTCGAATTATCTGAAAATCCGCTGAAAGCCTGCTGGAAGCATGCTGACAACAATGTTAAGCTCAATTTTCAATATATTCACTTTATTTGACCTCAAATTGGCAAGGAAGCTCAAAACCCTAATTTCAGACTTGGCCAAATTTTACTCGTTTAAGTTCAAAGACAGGAAAAATCCCGAAAAGCAGACCATAGAAAAGAGACAGACGAAGAGAGAGAGACCAAAAACCAAAGCCAAAAGACCAGAATGGAGCAAAAATTAGGGGTCCCCATTTGAATGGGGCGATGTGTGAAAAGGTCACAACAATACCGATTCTACATGTCCTAAGAATTTAAGAATGAATCAAATCATGGGATACACTGAAGCTGCACCCAGTTCAAGTGTTGTCCCTACACCAAGTTTGAATGTTGTCTTACCACAAACAAACAACTTCGATGGTGACACTGTTGCGAGATACTTTAAAAGTGAACCCATTATTAAAGAAAAAGACCTCCGCCACTACTCTCTTGCAGTAAATCACGAAAGATATTCAGCGCCTGTGTTTTCACGTGATCAGCACTTGAAAGTGCAGAAGGAAGAAGAGAGGTGGAGAGCTAAAGAACAAGTTAAGAAAGCGGTTGCTCAAGACCTATCTCTAGCCAATTTTGACATTGTAAACTCCATGATGAAGACCAAAGTTAAGATTTCACAGTTGGAGTACCTTCATGATCATCCTAAGCAGCTAGATCGAATTCTCAATTTTGTAAAGAAGGAAGTCATTCAACCTACATTGCTCGAATCATCTTTACTAGTCGAAGAAAAGCCTAAACCCTTCTATATATCTTTGTATATAAGGGGATTCAAATTGAGCAATTGCATCATAGATTCAAGAGCCTCAGACAACATCATGCCTCTACGAGTGATGAATGCATTAGGACTTTCGTGCACTAAGACACAGAACAAGTGTTATTCAATTGAGTCTAAGTCGGTGTCGTTGGTCAGACAATTGGAGGACGCTCAAGTAAGGTTGGTGGCTTGTCTGAATAAAAAGATAATGATGACCATCCTAGTGGCTGACATTCCAACCAGCTATAGGATGTTGTTGAGCTGGAGCTTTTGCAAAGATTTTGGTGGTAGGATACAGTTGGATTGGTCGTTCGCAACCATTCTTGTAAAGGAGGGAAAAATCAAGATAGAACCTGAGCCCAAATCCCGATTCATAGTGGTAAAGTCCCAAGACCCTCCAGCCCAAATTCTATATCAAGAAACGGATCCTGATAATTATGTGACTCTGTAAAAGATAGAAACTGAAGACCAAAACATCGCTTGTCCTGAAAGGAGACTGACAAAGGATACAAAATTATGGACAATGTAGTGCGATGGGGATTGTTCAACTGTCGGTTTAGGAGCAGGGGAAATGACCATCTCCCATAACAGACAATTGTACCTAGTTGCATATTGCCTACAATTGGAATTCACTAAAACTTAAAAAGAGGCACTTTTGTTAAGTCTCAAAAATGTCGAAGGCATAGGAATCAAACTCCTATGTGTAAAAGGGGATGTAGAGTTGATCGATGAACCAATCAAAGGATATTACCAGGTTAGAAAGGATCACCTACAGCATTATAGAAACCGAGTTTGGAACTCGATCGACTGGTTTGAAGCATTCAACATCCCAAGGATGGACAATAGCAAAATCGATGCCTCAGTCGTATCTGCTTCCCACTTTGTGCCATATTCTAACTTTTGTCAGGTTGCCTTTGTCTGGGCGTATGAAGCTCTTAGAATCTTCAACCCAGAGGAATTGTCTACTGCAATACCCATCAGAAGAGAAGTGAATCCTTTTAGGCAGAAGCAGCATCATTGTAATCCATTCCCCTTGCCATACTGCTATCTGAAGCACTTCATTCTTTCGGGGATGGAGTAATTTTTCTTTCTGTTAATGTGTTTCCCCTTTCCGTAATGATTGCATTATGTCGTGATGTGTTTCCCCATTCCGTGAAGTTTTCGTTGTGTTCTAGGTGATTAGGTAGTCTTGTTTTAGGTGATTTTAGGGAAGTTCCAACTGATACTGATAGGTGAGTAGGAAATGATGCTAACTATATTGCCAAACTAATAAGACACTGGTCTATGCTTAAAAGTCCAGAGATTCTTGGTTCTCCTATGCCGTAAGTATCTGACATGGTCCCCAAACAGAACCAACTGTTGTACCCAAAATTAAATTTTTGCTTCATTAAGGCATTTTTGGTAAAATGGCCAAAATCTTGTAAAAATTGTCGTCAAAAGTCAATTTAAAAAAAAAAAATCTATTTTTAGAAATTCACGTGATATAGGGTTTTTCTGGGTTTATTGTCAAACGAATGTTGGCAAAATTTTCTAAGAATAGAAATTTATATTTTTAGAAAATGTCTAAAAATAGAATCTTTGTATGGAGGGATCAAATTGATTTTGATTGGTTGAAAATATGTCCCGACCAGGTTGGTCCGGTCAGAATCGTCAAAAAGTCAATTTTTCTCTGGTGGGTCTATTTCGCTTTTTCAGAAGATAAATCAGGACTTCTGAGACCATCAATGGAGGATGGGCAGCTGCTAGGTGTCAGATTAAAAGTCTCAAATGTTGCATAGATCGATCAACGGCGAAAGATGCTCGAGAAACGGTGAACAAAGGAGGGAGGGGAATTCAAAAAAGTTGAAAATTGTAAAAAAATATTTTAACACTGGAAATGTTGGGCGCCTCTTTTTCAATGAAGGCGCTTGGCACTCAATGCCTTAGCCAATTTTTCAATTTTCGCAGATCATGCACACACAACGGTGAACATGGTCAACATGTCAAAAATGATGGTCAATGCAGTCAACGAAGGTGGTGAACGACTAACGAGGAAATTTGAAAATCTTGAAAAATAATCTAACTCTAGAGAGTTGGGCACCTCATTTCAAAGAGAAAGCCCAAGATCTCATGCCTTAGAATTTTTTGTCGTTTTTCAAAAAACATGCAAATTGACTCTTCAGCCCAATCCAGATCCACTCAAATGCAATCAAAAGCGGTTTTAGGGTTGGGAAAAGCTGGAAATCATCTCAAAAATCTATTTTTAGAAATTTCTAAAAATACACGTGATATAGGGTTTTTCTGGGTTTATTGTCAAACGAATGTTGGCAAAATTTTCTAAGAATAGAAATTTATATTTTTAGAAAATGTCTAAAAATAGAATCTTTGTATGGAGGGATCAAACTGATTTTGATTGGTTGAAAATACGTCCGGACTAGGTTGGTCCGGTCAGAATCGTCAAAAAGTCAATTTTTCTCTGGTGGGTCTATTTCGCTTTTTTAGAAGATAAATCAGGATTTCTGAGACCATCAATGGAGGATGGGCAGCTGCTAGGTGTCAGATTAAAAGTCTCAAATGCTGCACAGATCGATCAACGGCGAAAGATGCTCGAGAAACGGTGAACGAAGGAGGGGAATTCAAAAAAGTTGAAAATTGTAAAAAATATTTTTACACTGGAAATGTTGGGCGCCTCTTTTTCAATGAAGGCGTTTGGCACTCAATGCCTTAGCCAATTTTCCAATTTTCGCAGATCATGCACGCACAACGGTGAACATGGTCAACATGTCAAAAATGATGGTCAATGCAGTCGACGAAGGTGGTGAACGACTGACGAGGAAATTTGAAAATCTTGAAAAATAATCTAACTCTAGAGAGTTGGGCACCTCATTTCAAAGAGAAAGCCCAAGATCTCATGCCTTAGAATGTTTTGTCGTTTTTCAAAAAACATGCAAATTGACTCTTCAGCCCAATCCAGATCCACTCAAATGCAATCAAAAGCAGTTTTAGGGTTGGGAAAAGCTGGAAATCATCTCAAATATGTTCAGGCCCTTTAATGAATCCATCATCCAGTTCACAGGACCTATCAGACGTCGGGAATTGCAAAGACATTACACACAAAACGAAAAAAGTCAAAGAGGAAAGTTGAAAATCTAAAAAATAAACTATCTGGAGGAAAAAGGCACCTTATTTCAAGGAGGGCACCTAAGTCCTCACCACTCAGAATATTTTTCACGGTTTTCAGAAAACGTCCAAAACTCCTTCATCAGCCCAATTTCGGTTTTTGGAAAATCAATCAGATGCAGTGTTCAAGGCTGGCAAAGGGTACCATTCAACTCAAATATGATCAAGCTTTCCAGAACTTATACACTGCCTCAATCCAAAACTTCTTGGGAACATTTTTGTTCTCCAACATACAGCGGGCCAATTATGTGATGGTACGATTCCTTTGCTTGACAACACCATTCTGCATTCTGCTGAGGGGTATAGGGTGTGGTAAGTTGATGCTTAATATCGTGTTTAGCACAAAAGTCGGTGAACTAGTTGGGACAAAATTCACCCCCATTATCTAACCTAAGAGTTATGATTTGACATCCTGACTCTTTTTCAACTAATGCCTTAAACTTCTAAAATTCATTAAACACTTGTCACTTTGCCATGAGAAAATACACCCACATTTTCCCACTAAAATCATCAACAAGCAAGAGGAAATACCTGGCACCAATGTGTTGATGTTTACAGCGCCGAGCGATTTCTTCCAGCCAAGACTTTGAAGCAAAATTTAATGTAGCCTCAAACGGCTATTAAATTTATATGAGTTTGATATTAATGAAGAGGTGCTTCATTAATTAATATTTAATTATTGTTATCAAGGCCGACTTCTTCTAAAGCGCGATTTCATGAAGAGACACATTTCTTGAAGGCCGACTTCATACATCTTGGAGTCACGTCTTTTGGTGGAGACCGACATGGAGTTTGAAAGGATGCATCTTCTCCTTCTTGCTTGTATATATAATAGATGCTCATTCATTGTATTAATCATCATATTCATTATTCAATTCATTGTTCTCAAGTGCGAATAAGGAGAAGAGCAGTTCGATATTTTGTGGAAGGTTGAGTTTATTGTCAGCAAATTACTTCATCTAGTTGTTGTGTTAGCATTTGTTTGTTGTGCTCATTCTTGTACTTTATATCGGCCTCTTTGTAAAGGAGACATTCATTGTTATTCAATATATAAGTGATATATTGTTGTTGGGTTTTTCTCCCTCAAGTGGAGGGTTTTCCCAGGGTATATGCTATGTTATTTTGTCTGATTTTTGAATTAAATTCTGTCTATCTAATCTGACCATAAAAACTAACACAGTGACCGATGCAATATTCATTGGTCCACAAACATCTACATGAACCAACTAAAGAACCTTGGATGTTCTCAAGACTTTCCATCTGAAAATGGAGTACGATGTTGCTTCCCTGCTTGGAAAGCTCCGCAAACACCATGTGTCTGCTATTGAATCTCAGGTAAGCCTTCTACCAAATTCTCTCAAGCCATCTGAGAGAGGTAGGCAATGTTGAGATGCCTATACAGCTAATGCCAAAGAGTGTTGATAGATGAACTCCTTGCAACCAGCGCATGCTCCAGAGGATCTCCAATATCAACCAGTCGATACAAACCATGATCCTCGAGCCCAACTGCCACAGTTTTCTTGGACTCCTTATCAACAATTTGGCACTTGTGTGAACCGAAAATGATGTCCAACTTTGGACTGTGTTGCATAATTTGACTCACCAAGAGCAAATTGAACTCCATGCCTAGCACATTGTATACATTAAGAAATATTAAGTTTCTCCCACCAAATGTGATCTAAACGTTGCCCTTGCCGACAATACTATACTCTTCACCACCACCAAAGATGACAAAATCGAAGCAAGCTATATACTCCATGAACCAATCTCTCATGTTTGTAAAATGTCGAGAGGCTCCAGAATCAATGTACCATGCAAATGATTTGACACGATCTGCTAGCCCAGAATCAATGTACCATGCAAATGATTTGACACGATCTACTAGTCCAAAATCAATGTACCATGCAGATGATTTGACACGATCTGCTAGTCCAGAATCAATGTACCATGCAAGTGATTTGACATGATCTGCTAGTCGTTCGGCCATCGATACATAAGAGGTAGACTCCTATTTAGACTGCATAGATGCCATCCCTCCCATTTTCCAAAAGCACAAAAAATGAGGTAAAAGGTTGTGTTTACCAAAAATGATGTCCAACTTTGGACTGTGTCGCATAATTTGACTCACCAAGAGCAAATTGAACTCCATGCCCGGCACATTGTATACATTAAGAAATATTAAGTTTCTCCCACCAAATGTGATCTAAACGTTGCCCTTGCCGACAATAGTATACTCTTCACCACCACCAAAGATGACAAAATCGGAGCAAGCTATATACTCCATGAACCAATCTCTCATGTTTGTAAAATGTCGAGAGGCTCCAGAATCAATGTACCATGCAAATGATTTGACACGATCTGCTAGCCCAGAATCAATGTACCATGCAAATGATTTGACATGATCTGCTAGTCCAAAATCAATGTACCATGCAGATGATTTGACACGATCTGCTAGTCTAGAATCAATGTACCATGCAGATGATTTGACACGATCTGCTAGTCGTTTCGCCATTGATACATAAGAGGTAGACTCCTATTTAGACTGCATGGATGCCATCCCTCCCATTTTCCAAAAGCACAAAAAATGAGGTAAAAGGTTGTGTTTAGCTAGCACGAATCCCAAAAAATTCAAAAAAATTCAAAACCTCGAAATTCTAGAAAACCCTATGAATTTCAAAAAACCCTAGGTCACAGAGAAAGAACCCACGAACAACAAATAAAACTCACGATTTGAAGAAAAAATCGCCCAGAAAATTCTAAAAATCCCGTGACAAATCCTTCAAAAGAGAGGTCGCAACTCTTGTATTTTGAAGCTCACGAAACTACAAACCACCAAACCCAAAAAAAAAAAAAAACTTATGAAAATTTAAAAAAACTTCCAAGTAATCAGCCACGAATTTTTATTGCTCAAAATATTCGCCAAAAAATGAGCCTAAGCTCTAATACCATGAAATGATAATTGATATTCAATATTCATTATTCATCATTTACAAAGGACAGGAATATTGGTTAAATAATACAATACAGGACGATGTTTCTCGAAGGAAACAATCATTTACAAAAGTAATTAACTAAAAGTTACTAAAAACTAACTAAAGCAAACTACTGACTAACTAAAAGCTAAGATGACCATTAAATATTACAAAAATACTTTAATACTCTACAAACAAGAGCAACCGACCATATCATTAGGTCTAACCAACCAACTTTCACTAGTAGCATGCAGGTTATAGGTGCTAGCGCTATTTGCCATACCAAGATTGGACTTGCTTTCACCAATAACATGCAAGTGATAAATGGCAAGATCTGCCCATCTTAAAGGTTTAGTAGACTATGGTGAAACTAAGTATTAATTTATGTAGCCCTATGTTGAATGCTAGATTGGGATTACATGTATAAGTTGTTCTAAGTGACTATGTTCTTGCCAGTGATAACCACAAGTAGCATAGGATGCTTGTCTCATCAGCACAATACGTAGTGAAATGAGAAAAGGGACTGAAATACAATGTGGTATGGGATGCACTAACTTTCCTCTTTCTAACTAGTTACATTACTATAAAAGGGGCTTATGTGTACCATAAATGAGGTACTAGTTGTTTAAGCTATTGGCATTAACACTTATCATATATGTTTAGCATTCTACATGCTTTATTTGATGGAGTTATTGTTGTTCTAAGATCTCATTATGCACTAAAAATTTTGGCATATCTTTTTCTCTTTATATACTTTGAGTTAATCTATCTTATGAGTATCTTATTATATGTTTTGCACATTTCAATGACTTGTAGATGTTATGACTTTTGCAAGATATGATGATGTTCCTTTATGACCTTACTAGTTGTATTTCTTAAATGGCCATTTGAATGGATGTATAGAGTATCCATATTGAAAAATAGTCATTAGTAGGATTTGTATTAAATTATTACTGAATGAAATTGCTATGATATTATGTGTTGTAGGTTGTAGAGGAAAGTGAATAGTGAAAGAAAAAAAATATTATGAGTAACCAGGTGTGGTTATTACAATATCTAGCTCCTAAGCCACAAGTTTATAGATACCAGAAGGAGAAAATGTAATCTTCAACCATGTATATAATTACTCTATTTATAATTGAAACAAAATCATTATGGTTTGGGTCAGCTTTGCAACCTGTAACATCCTTTGAATGCCCTTTAAGCTGGTGCAGTATAGATGGTGGTTCAGTGACTGTGCAGACTACTAATCTTCCATCGGATACACCATAGGCTAGCAAGTCCGAGCTCAAGTGCCCAAATTTTACCACAGTTACCGCTGATAAAAACACAAGTTAGTAAAATATTGTCACAACAAAAATCACAGTGAGTCCATAATCTGAAGGGTGTTCATGGCAGCCTATTAGCATATCACAAGAATAAGTGGAACCATATTTTGTCAAAAAAGCTACCTGAACCCTTGCAACAGTCAAAAATACAGTGCATGCCAACAAATGAATAGCCTGGTTCTTTGAGTATCTGTGTATAATCTACTCCACTTGTAGTGGAGCTGAAACTTGTACGCCGACTGCCTTCAAAATTGAAACCATGCATATCCTGCAAACAAGAAAACACGATACAGTATTCAGACCTCTATGGACATGTATGAAACCATACCCTCCAAAAAAACTCTTTACAAACAATTGTGAACATTTAACCATTCGTGCTACTTCTGAGTTCTGATGAGTTAAAACACTTTTCTCTTGCAATGTTTTGCATCATGTATTTAACTTTGACTGGATACCTTATGCATTCCCACTAATAGAAAACTAACATGCCCACCAGAATTTACATTTGCATATCTACTGCAAGAATGCAAGGATAATTGATATTAATACCTTGATTGAATTCCAGCTGTCCCTTTCATAACCAAGTGATAGAGGACCAGGAGACGATACCCAATGGCTGCCATCTCATTATTTTACATGCATAATGGAACATAAATAAGACAATTAGCAATCATTTCACTTCAAAAATGACAAATCAAGTTAGAGATTTAGCCATAACTAGAAGGACTGGAAAAGTGTCATCTGGAAGCATGTTTTAAAATTCAATTCGGCCATTTCAACTAGAGATCTTCATTGTATCACTTAGATAAGATTTTTTTAATTGCCGTGTAATTTCCCCAATTAAAATTATACAATATTTTACGTAACTTTCTGATTTTCATTTTTTTGTATTTTTCCGAATTTTGAAAACAAAACCAAAACTGGAACAGCAAAAAAATTTGAAAACAAACGAGGGATTTCGTCTTCCCAAAATATTGAACAAACCAAGGGTTTTTGTCCTTAGATGCTAGATTGAACAAAATTGCTCAAACCTGAAAATTATTGCAAATGATGAAATGAAACTAGGCACCTCCTTGATATACCTTTCCAAATCAGGCCATTGATTTAAATTTCCCTCCAAGTATTTAAAAATACCTTTCTTATTATTTTTATTGTAAGTATTTATAAATAATTTTAATTTAATACCAGTATTTAAAAACACTGTTATTTTAATTATAATAATATTATTAAGTTGACCCTAAAATTAGAAATTACCAGGCCCAACTTAAAATAATATTATTAATTATTTCTGTTCAAAAAAGGAGACATGACATACCATACCAAGTGTGAAAGCAATCATATAACAGAGTTAATTATTAATTTTAATAATAATATTACTTATTTTAATAATAATAATAATTATCTTAATAATTAAAATAAGTTCTTTTTGAAGCCGACCTTGAACTTTTAGAGTGCCAACTCTCGTGGAGGCCGACCTGACTTTTGGATGGGCAACCAGGTATAAATAAACATTTTTGGCATTCAAAGAGGACAGCTAGAAAATTCAGGGTAATCCTCTGCAATTGCAGTTACCAGTGCAAGAAGGACGAAAACCCTCAATTGCACTTTCAAGCTTAGGATGAAAACCTACCTCTATCTGGACAGGTCCAAACAGGGTTTGCAAATTGGGCTAATAATTGATGAACCATTTCACTTTCTGGGTGCAGGCGCTGAAGGAGATCAAGAATGTTTCAAGAACTTCCTGGTAAGAAGCCATTCCTCAATTGTTTCAAGGAAATCTCTCAATTTTAAAAGGGCGCCAAGGAGAATTTCACAATAAAGAGAGCCACACTGCAGAAGGGACAGCACTTCATCTGTTTACAAATTCAATTCACCTATACTAGATCTAGCTGCCAGGAGATATTAGGCACAGTTGGCATAAGAGTTATAACTCACATCTTCCATCATTGAAAAAATTTGTCACTTAGGGCATCCCGTGGGCCGAGGGAGGAGGATCTAACAGCTACTGTGTATATATATGTGTTTGCTGCCCCATATCAGAACATAGGTGTTGAAGCTTATAGCCATTCATATCAAACCTGGGGATTGCACTGGGGTTTACAGTCATCCCTATTCAGATCTGAGCACTCCTTGTACCTCCTAAGAGGCAAACAGATCATTTGTAAGTAAAAATCAGTCTTCATGTGTGTAGGTTCAGTTATGATCTGAGGACAGATTGCTGGTAAATAAAAATTTCACACTACAAACCCTAATTTGGCATAAGAAATATATATATATGCTTGATCTAAGTACATCTATCATTAATTATCAGCATTTCCAGATCTTTGGTACTTGTTGTCATAAGCTAGGGTTTTACAGTGATAATTTGGGTTTGATATTTAAATTCCAATGTGTGAGTAAACCCTAAGGACAATACATTGGTATCAGAGCTGGAATCCTGCTAGCCTGTGAAACATCAGAAGTTCATCATTTTATGGTAGATTATATCCATTGCATGTCATTCTTCTGCAACTGCATATCAGTGTTCACTGTTTGCAGGCCAAAAAGATGAAGACAATTCAAGAATCTATGTTAGAAATATTAGAAAAGCTACAGGGACGGCATGAATATTATAAGGATTTTATTGTGAGGATGGAACATTGAGAGATAAAGAGAATTTCTTTGAAGGAAGAAGAAAAATCAAATTTGAAGGAGATGGCTAGGATAGTAGCCAAGGAGCCAGAAGAACAACCTATACACCCACGACAAGAGGATGAAAGGGCGAGATATCACGCTGATTATAGTGCTCTAAATCCTACCATCCGTTGTGACATGTCTTTTGAGGAGTATTATGATATGAAATAAGAAATGGACGGCGGAGGCAAAGGTGCAGAGAACAAGAGCCAAAAGAGTCATTCTTGAAAGAGGAAGAACCCAAGATGATGGAACTCAAAATAGAATTACAAGAGGATGCCAAGAAAGAAGTTGTGATAGTGGACCAAGAAGAAAAATTGAAGTTACTAGACATCAGGGAGCCAGAACAAGAGGACAAGCAAGAACAAGAGGACCCCAATCAGCAAGTTGAAGGTGAAGATTTCTTGTTGACCAATGTTTGTACCAGCAAAAGACCACTGAAGTGCAAGTGGGAAGGACTCCATTTGTTGGGCATGAAGAGCTCAACATTAAGGAATAGATGCCAATAATTTCAATTGCTGTCCAAGAAGCATCCACCCAAGTTTCAAGTGTGAAAGTAATTGAACCATGTGATGTTGATTTGCAAGATATTAGTTATGTTGTTGTGAAGAATGAATTGCAAGTTTATCATGAAAACCCTAACGAAATTGGAGGGATGGAGGTTGTACCCTATACATTGGGTCATAAGGATGCTTTTATTCAAGTTCAAGGAAATTCACATGCAATGGTGTGGGGTCCAAGAGACCATGTCTTTGATGGAGCTACTCCCACCATTGGCTATAGATTCTCCATCCCTTATACATGGATAGAACAGCAGTTAAGCTTGATCATGAGCAAGCACAAGGTATGTGGTGATTTATATCATTGGGAATAACATGTTGACACATCCTCTTGTTGAGATCTCACAGGTTTATAGGATGCTTGATGAAGATCTGCAACATGATAGAGAGTTACTCAAAATGGGCCACACAATGTCTAGCCCTTTTACCTTTTCAGCAATTGTTGACATGAGGGAAGAAAACTGCAAGTCGATACACATTGACTACATAGAGGTTGACCAGGAAACATTTGAGCTCCTTTGTTCCAAGATTGATGAGCTCATTGATAGGTTAGTTTGTAACCATGAGAAGGTGACTTAGAGTTTGCACATGACGGGTCTAGAAGAGGCCAACATGAACACTAAAGGACAACGGACGTGTTCACCAACTTGTTAGAATAAATTATATTCTTATATTTATTTAATGGTCAATGTTGTTTAGTCTTTTTTGTTGTTACTGTTTCTACAGTAACTTGCAGTTAGGTAGATATATTTAATATCTACAGTGCTTTTATGCACTTCTATATATAATGTAACTTTTTAATGTTAATGTCAAGAAACTTTACCATTTACATGGTATCAGAGCAGAGAAAAAAAAAAAAAAACCCTAAAATTTCGTGGGCCTGGTTGCAGCCGTAATTCGAAGTTTTCTGCCTCTAGGGTTTCTAGGCGTCCTCCTGAAATTTGTGTTCTTTTCTGGGCGCAATATTTCTCTGTTAGGGCATCGCTCTTTGAAGAAAACGCACTCAGAAATCGCGTTTCGCGTTTTCTTTCTAGCATCTGCGTTTTTTGATGAATTTCAGGCCGCGCATTAAGCTTAAGGCCGCGTTTTTTTTTTTTCGTCCTCTCTTTCTGGTCGCGATTTCGCCCTCTTCAGACGCGTTTTTATGATCTTGAATCGCATTTTTTTGTCTATCTTTTGGCATTTTGCCCACGCGGATTCTTTGTAACCCTCACACGACCTCTGCAAGTCTTTTCTGAGCCGAGGTTTTTTACCATTTCAGCGTTTTTTTTTACCTGTTTATGGTCGCGTTTTTGGTCTTTTCTTCAAACGCGTTTCTGGGTCAACAAAATCCGCAATTTCATGTCTTGGTCCTCCGTTTTTTTTTTCTGCTGAACTTTGACATGTTGTATGAACTTCCAAACCCGCGCGATCTACAGATTTCTGGGGTTTTTTCTGCACATTTCTGGTTTTAATGGCCGCCTAGGGCTTTTTCTGAAGTCGGCTAGGATTTTGACCAATTTTCTGAGGTCAGAAAATTTTTTCGATCCCATATTCTTTGTGGGTTTTCTGAGATCTCAACTGGGTCGTCGTCCATTTTTTCTGGGTACCTCGTTTTCTGTGCATCAAAATTTGTGCCTCAGTTTGAAGTCGAAATTTTTTTCTGATCGTAGATTCCTTTTGGGTTTTGCGAGATCTCAACTGGGTTGTCACTAGATTTTTTTGGGTACCTCGTTTTCCATGCCTCGAAATTCGTGTTGTCAAAATTTTCTGGGTATTCTTCCATCCTT
>VDFB02322872.1:0-67116 GCA_007258455.2 Sequoia sempervirens
ATAACATCATTAAGGAGTTGTATTTCCAAGGTTTTACCCAAATTTTCTTCCGTCATAGGCTCATCTAGGTCTTCATTGGAAATGGTTGGGCTTTTCTCTAAAGTCATCTCCAAATTCGCAACTTCATTGTGGCCGTTTTCCTCTGAATCTAGCTTGCAATCTCTTGTATTTTCCTTACCCTACATGTGAGAGGGGTCGCCCAATAGTCAAGCTTCAGCTTTGAGCCACGTTGGGGCTGAGAGTAACCAAAAACCAAAGAATAATGGCAACAAGGGTTTTAGGAAGGTTCACTTCAAAGGTTTCACCATGTGCGTCCAACACTTTTACTTTTTAGACTTTAAATGATTTGGATGCTAATATAGGCATGCGAATTGGGTTTGAATTAGGCTCCTTTTATGATAAAACTCAATTTTCTTTGAACTTGTTGGAGGGATGAATTTTGTTATAGTTTTTTTTGAATTGGGATAGAGTGAATTATATATAGTTTCATCTATAGTATACTTTTTTTGTTGCTTCAAGATTTTTAAAACATTCTTGGGTTGTTTGAAAAATTTGTGTTATGTAGGATGGATATTAATGCTAATATTCTTCATGGTCTTGTTGTCTTCACAAATAAAAAGTTTCTTACTACTTTCCTCCTACACTATATAAACTTGTAAACCTCTAAATATTTTGTCTTGACCAAGTAGATTATCTTTGGATTTGAAGGCAAATTAAACTATTATCTTGTGCATTAAGTTGCACAAAACTAATTTGATTTACAATAAATTAGGGGTAAAAGTTGTGATTTTAGACTCACCCAAAAGTAATCAAACATATTTTGTGTTGTTCACTTGTAGCTTCTCAAGGTAAGCATAACCCCACAAAATCTTCTTACCATTTTACGATGGCTTTGTGAATATTAAGTATAGATGGTGAGCATTGGACATTTTATATTATTATAGAATATCATTATTTAACCACAACACAAAAGAGTGTTTCAATTTTACCCCAATTTTGTTTGGTACAGACTAGTCCTTTGGTCCTCCCAACTAAATAAAATACCATGTGAGTATTTAGGACATAACATGACAATGAAAATAAATGAGGTTTCTTATCTTTCTAGTTTGTAGACAACCATATACCACATAAACACATGAAACTCCTTAGAACTAATGTGCCTTTTGAGCTTTGGTAGCCATAGCCCTTATGTATATGGTTAATAACATTATCGTATTGCAAGCATAGGCTTAAATTATTTGGTCTCATGGAATCTTGAAAAGACTCATGAGATCATGTTCAACTTTTGTTGATTTTGCACATCCTTCGACACTTCAAAATTGTATTTTCAAATCAAAACAAGGTTGAAGAAAATTCATGCACATAAACACTAAATAATGATACAACCATTTAATAAACTACTTTACTCTTTTTTCAACAATTCAATGTCATGTACCATTTATGTGAAGTTAACATGTTTTTTTACGTGACTTACATTAAAATAGACAATACTTAAGTATAAATATGACTTCAATATAGGTTGGTGAATATATTTGTTTATGGACCTATAGTATAAGAAAATTTAGTGTACTACATCTAATTTTTATGATAGGATACAAACACAAATATAATAAGACATATATCGATTGAATTTACTTATCATGTAGAGTAATTTATTTCAATTTTTCTTGGTCAAAACTATCAAGTTATATCATCTATTCATAGAAATTTATAGGTTCACACTTTTTTTAGACAGAGAGCTCCACTAAGTTCCTTGGTTATGGTCAAAACATATTAAACTATATTAATGGTAGCATATGGTATTAATGTCAATATGAGTTGATTCTGAGGACTTTTGTAGTGGATTAGTTGTTCATTAATTTTTGTGCAATTTATATAAAATCTTAATGTATTAATTTTATTAATGATTTTAAAAATAATTTTAAAATAAAAAATAAATTTCAAATTCTAGTTCTAATTAGTTAACAAGATACAAATAATGATAAAATTCATGCTTGATATGAATACAAATATACAACTCATATAAAACAATTCTTTTATAAATTTTCAATAAAGCTTTTTTTTTAAAAAAAAAACCATTCCAAAGATGGATAAACCTCTCATTTGATTCCATTAACCTTAAAGGAAAGGTATTTGTTTTTGGTGGCCATAAGAATTCACTCAAGTTCATCTAATCTAAATATTTTGACAAGCTCAAAAGACTTGTTTGAATTTGAAAAGTGACTTACCATTTTTTTAATATTTATATAATTAAAAAATATTATAGGGAAAATCTATGAAAACATATTCTTTAAAATACAAATACAAACAAATAATTAACACACCAAAAATTTGTAAAGAAAAATTCTAACAAATTAGAATTTTAATACTAGATAAGTTCATTTCATTTCATAACTATTTGTTAATTAAAAATAATATTATTTAAAAAAAAAAAAAAACAATTTAAATGTGGACATATATCCATTATAAAGAAACGTGTTTCTCTAGAAAAGAAACACCGAGGGTAGCCCCTTCCACTGGACCATAGCCTAACTAAATAAAGGGATCTCTACAGCCGCACTAAAATAACATGACCTCTTAGATACGCAACAAAATCCGGCAGCTTTTCCCCTACACTTAATTTACATAAGAATATCTGTCTATCAAAATCCGAAGTGGCATAATCATCTGCGTAGGCAGCTACGTGGAACTTTGGATTTATCTCACAGGACCACAAGACTTGCGGATTCAACCCAACTACCTAGGAAATTCCTCAACTACTTAAGCTTTTGCTCTGGGTTTTCGATTTTAGTGTTTTTTTCGCTGCAATAAGGATCCTGAAAAATGGCAACCAGGATGGCATCGTTTGTGAATGTACCTGCAGATTCACATTTTTCCTTGCAAAATTTGCCGTATGGAGTGTTTAAGCCGACTGTTTACCAGCATGCAAGGCTGGGAGTGGCCATCGGAGAGCATGTGTTGGACCTCAGCGCCGTTGCCCAAGCAGGCCTTTTCGACGGCCCTCTGCTTAAACAATCGGACTGTTTTTTGCAGGTTAGTCTGGAATTCTTTGGATTTTCATCTGTTTTGTTAGTGGTTATATGAGAAGCTCATGTGACCTGGTTCATCTAGTCCGGCCACTTTGATTTGTCTTATTTAAGATTTGAATCTCAGTTTTTAGTAACAGGTTTCGCCTTTTTTTGGGTGAGTTTCAGTGTAGTAGTGGTAAATGCTGAGATTATCTAGGGAGTTCACCCTCACATCAAAGGTCCGAGTCCATTCCCACTTGTTTGGAGCTAATCCTTACCCTTCATGTTGTGCAAATTGTGCTTATCATGATTTAGGGTGTTCTGTAGGTCTATGCCTAGTAGGACTAGCTTTACTGCTGAGATGTTCAGTCCACGAAAATGCTGGTCCAGAAGCAGCATTTCGATCTCTTAAGCATTTGGAGTTTTCGGCTGTCTTGATTTTCATTCTCTTTTCTTGTTCTTGGGAATCAATTACTTTGAGCTTCAATTTATAATTTATTTCTTCCGTGACATATGCCTCTGAGTATCTATTACTTCGATGATCCATGTTTCACAAGTGTTGGCGATACACTTGGCAGTCATTGCCTATCTTTCGAAAGATGGGATTGAAATATGCAAAACAAACTATTGCATGATGTCAGTTAACAATATTTTAATCATTTCTTCTGTGACCCACGTCTAATGAGAAGTCATTCCTTTTAATGATTAATGTCACATGAATACTTATTTCCTCTTTAACCTGTGTCTTGTGAGATTAAATGATCAAATCGATGCTTATTGCATACTGTTGAAAGTTAGGATTGAAACTGGCAAAATGAACCATTGAATATTATCAGACATCCACCAAAGTTGCACCCAATAACCAAGATTATCATTGCATAGCCGTCGAGAGGTGGGATTGAAACTGGTGTACTGTACCATTTCATAGCATCAATTAACACCGTCTAAACTCACACCCAACAATTGGGGCATCTTGTCAAGTCACCCTATCAGACCCTTAGCTAGGAATACATTTCTTTTAAGAATTGGGTTTATTCCCGAGTTTTGTATAGAGGTTAAAATCCTACACTAACGCAATTTTTAGGGCAATCCTAGACCTTATCATTAGACTTTGACTTGCTCAATGGCCACTTGGTCAGGTTAATTGTTGACATTTTTGGACTTAATGCCAATATACCTTTTTTGTTGACATGCCATTTAGTTTGCTACAACTTTGTGACCAAACAAACACTGATATTATTCTGCCACTTGCTTAGTCTCTTTATGTCATTCCTATTGCATGAATGCATCTGTTTTTATTGTACATAGTAAGCCACTGTTGGTTATTCATCAATGAGTTAATCACTTCATCTGTTTATGACATTGTTAATGCCAGATTGCACTATATATATAGTAGCATTGAGTGGTTATTCATACTTTTTTCTCTAAATTTTAGTAGTTTCCTTTATAGCCCCCTCCTTTTAATAATGTTATTGACTGAAGAATAGAGTAACTCTAAAGATGTGACCCGCTTATCTTCCTGTGTCATGGTGTGATTAGGTTGGTTTGATTATCCGTATATAACTGTTATTTTTGCCTTCATATTATGATTATCCATGGCATATATGTAGGTAGTAATAATTACTTAGATATTATTTGCTTTTACAGTATCAGTCTTAGCATTTAAATTTGCATATAGGAATTGTTTTTGGTACTAGCCTGTTAAAGTGAACTAGGATTATAATAATTGGAAGGTCATTGTGTTATTAATTGTGCCCTAAATTAATTGTTTTTTCAAAATTGGATCTGACATACCCTTAAATCATGTAACAGCCCTCTTTGAATTCTTTCATGGCAATGGGAAGACCAGCATGGAAGGAGGCAAGGGCAACTATTCAGAAACTTTTATCCAGTAAGCATGAAATTTGATTTTTTGTTGTTTTCTTAAGTGTATCAAGACATCTACAACTTCCTAATAAATGCTGATTGTGGTGCCTATTTATGTTTGACCACTGATTTTTCTTTATCAGCCTGATTTAGCATATTCCAATTTGGCTTTCAAAAGACCATATTAATGTTATCACGAGGATCAAATTGCAGTGGTGTGCATGTGTGCATGCACACACACATCACACATACACACATATTCACCCACACACACACACATGTTCATATATATGCAAATGTGTATATTTATACTTACATATGTATGCACACAAACACGTGTACTCACGTATATATAATTATATATCATAATACAGATACCTACATATTCATGTATGCACATTTGTAAGAATCCTAGGGTATTTTTATTCAGAAAATTCAGATCATAGCAATATATTACTTCACATACAGAATTTGAAAATTACATCCCACAAGTTCATACAAATTACTGTTACATCACAGATCACAAGTTTCAGATTTTGACCTTTTTATCAACAATGGATGCATACTATTGATTGCTTGCGTGTAAATACAAAGGCTGTGATATCACCATTAACCTGATCTTGAGTAGGATCCGTGGATGCTAATGGCTGAGTATACAGGAGCGCTGTCATTAATAGGTCTGCCATCACTCAATACCTGAAACTCAGAAATTGAGGCATGAAACCCACAAATGCAGATCTCCTTACACTTTATTATTTCCTTACCGCCCTGTGTCTGATCTGATCTGGTTGCCAGTGAATGAGAGTTGACTGCCAGCACAGGCTTGCAGATGTGTTGCGCTCTGAACTTGGACACAACAAAATGCTATGCCTTCCTTAGATCTAAGGTAGTCTGAAACCCTAGCGGTCTGTTGACTTCCAACGCAGCCCAGCAATAAGCATGGCAGATCTGGATCAGACTTGAGCACTGGAAATGCTTCCTACCAGCTTCCTTACTGAGGAAACAATGTGGGGATCAGGATCTGAAGATGCTCCTCCTTGTGCCCCAAGTGTAGATGTGATGATTCACACAGCTGCCCAGACCTACAATTAAGTTTGAGTGAATAGGTTTGCAAAACTGAATGGAGATGGAATTTAGGATGGTCAGGGTTTTCGTCCTAACCTCCTTAAACATCAGTAGGGGTTTTATCCTGCTAACGTAGCTGATTAGAAAATGCGTCCTCCAAAACCTGCCTTACTTAGCGCCCAACAAGCACAATAAATAGGCTATCAAATTGAGACGTGTGGCCCAAGAGGTTGGCCCAAAAATTAGAAGTTTAAATTTATTTATTTATTAATTTTTTTTGGCACCCAAAATTCTATTTATTTATTTAAATATATAAAATCCAAATTTATCTACTTTAAAATATTATTATTATATTTAATTAAAATATCAAAACATAGTGTTCGAAAACACTTTTCCCGCCTTTGCAACATTAAAATTTTCAATTCAAATTGGGGACATGATAGTCCTCCCCTCCCAAATGTTGCTTGTCCTCAAGCAACCGTAGATTTGGATGCTCAAAAATCTCCACACTTTCCCATGTTGCATAATCCTGGCAAGTTCTTCCATTTGACCTAGTATTCCGGAATGACCTTGTCCCTCATCTTTTTTTCCTTCACATCTAAGATTGTCTTAGGCTCAAGAATCAATTTCCCTTCGTCATCAAGTGGTGGCAACTCAATAGGTGGAGTGATTTGCTGCCCAAGTGCCCTTTTGAGGCAAGACACATGAAAAATGTTGTGAATTATGCTGTTCTAAGGAAGTTCCAACTCATATGCAACCTCCCCAATCTTCCTTAGAATTTTGTATGGTCCATAACATCGTGGCTTCAAATTTTCTACACCCTTCCTCTTGAGGGTAGACTCTGTCACCAATCTCAAGTAAACCATGTCACCAACCTCAAAAACCCTCTCCGTTCGGTGTTGGTCTACATACATCTTCTGGTTTTGAGCTCTCTACAAGTTTTCCTTAAGGGCATTCAAAATGTCTACTCTCCTGCACTACATCCCTTGCTTCAGGAACTCTACTATTTGATAGAATCAAATCCATGAATGAAGTAACATCATAACCATAAAGTGCCTTGAAGGGAGTCATACCTATGGACATGTGATGTATGGTATTGTAGCAAAACTCTCCTAGGTGCAGGCACTTAATCCACACTGTTTGCTACCCTGTAACATAGTTTTTTAGGTAGCCTTCAATCCACTTATTTACAATTTCAGTTTGCCCATCAGTTTGTGGATGATAATTGGTGCTTGGAGTTAATTCCTTGTTAGTTAACCGAAAGAGTTTTTGCCAAAAGAAACTGATAAACCTGCTGTCCTTGTCACTTGCAATATTCTTTGGCAGCCCATGAAGTCTAAAAATCTCTCTAAAAATAGATCATCAACTTGTGGAGCTTTGTAATCAGAAGAAATGGCATGGAAATGAACATATTTAGTGAACCTATCAACCACCACATAGATCCAATCCTCACCTTGCACCTTAGGTAGCTCTATAATGAAATCCATGGAGATGCTCTTCCATTTTTGATTTGGAATGGACAGGGGCTGCAATAAGCCCACTGGAAACACATGTTTTTGTTTTGTTGACACACCGAACATTCCCTAACATGCTGCAATACATCATTCTTGAGCCCATTACATGAAAATCATTCCCTCACTTGCTTGTATGTCTTGTAGAACCTTGGATGACTAGCAAGGGGTGTGTCATGACATGGTCTCCAAATTCTCTCCTTCAATTTAGGTCTTGGTACAAGATATACTCTTGTCTTTGTAGAAGATGAGCTCATCAATCACCCTATACCTGTCATCCTGCAACTTTGCATCTATAATATTAGTAGCAATCGGATCCTTAGCATACTCAGCTATTATAACAGTCCTCCAATTAGCATACATGTCAGAAATAGAACAAAAATAAGGCTTCCTAGAGAGTGCATTAGCCACCACATTGTTTTTTCCTTTCACATATTCAATATCAAAATCATAGGCTTGAAGTTTGCTTACCCATTTCTGTTGCCTATCATTCAAATCCTTTTGATGGAGAAAGAACTTGAGGCTGTTATGATCCGTTTTGACCACAAACTTCCCACATACCAAGTATAGCCTGAATTTAGCAAGTGCATGCATGATGGCCAACATCTCCTTGTAATAAATAGAGAAGCCCTTCTTCGTTTCCCTGAGCTTCCTACTCTCAAATGCTATATGGTGTCTATTTTGCATCAAGATTGCCCCAATACCCTCTCCTGAAGCATCACATTCTAGAACAAAAGGAAGTGAGAAATCTGGGATAGCCAAAATAGGACATGAACTCATTACCTCCTTAAGCTTATGAAAAGCTTGCTGCGCTGCAGGGCTCCAAGAGAATGCCCCTTTCTTTGTCAAATTGGTTAATGGAGCTGCAAGTTGTGAAAACCCTTTCACAAACCTCCTATAGTAGCTGCATAAACCCACAAATCCTCTCAAATGTGACAAGTTCCTTGGTCTAGGCCAATCTTGGATTTCCTTGATCTTCTCCTCATCAACACTAATCCCTTGAGCACTAATCTTATGCCCCAAATACAAAATTTCAGTCAAACCAAACTCACATTTTTATACCATGGCATAGAATGAGTGCTGCTCAAGTATGCCAAGCACCTCATCTACATGCTTCAAGTGATCCTCCCATATCCTACTATAAATCAAGATGTCACCAAAGAAAACCAAAACAAATTTCCTCAATTGTAGAACGAATACCTGGTTCATAAATGATTGGAAGGTAGCAGGGGCATTGGTCAACCCAAATGGCATGACCAAAAACTCATAATGCCCATAGTGACACTTGAAAGTCGTCTTATGCGCATCCTCCTCGTTCACTCTTATTTGATGGTACCGCAAGCACAAGTCAATCTTAGAGAAGTATATTGCACCATGAAGCTCATCTATCAACCCATCCATACTGGGTATGGGGTAGCGAGTTTTGATTGTCTTCTTATTGAGTGCTTTATAGTCCATGCACATCCTCATCGTCCCATCCTTCTTCTTGACCAACACCACGAATGAAGCAAAGGGGCTAGAACTCAAACGGATATGCCCCATGTCCAACAACTCTTTGATTGTCTTCTCAATCTCTTCCTTATACATCCTAGGATGTCAATAAGGAGTAGTGATGACTGGTTTTGCTCCCTCCTCAAGCTCAATCACATGTTGGAACCCTCTATCTGGTGGTAATTTGGGAGGAATCTCACTGAACACCTTACTATGCTTGTCCAAAATAGGATGAATGTCACCATGATAAGACCTCTCCTCCTTGGATGGACTAGTATCTGTAATCAAACACTTTGCTGCCCAAGCCACTTGGTCTCCACGAAAAGCTCGCTCCATCCTCTTGGCTGAAACAACCATGGGACCCCCATTAGATAAGCCAGGAAGAACTTCCTCCTTCCCATTTGAATTGAATTTCAATTCTAGAGTTTGATAATTTTGAGTGTACTCCCCAAGAGAATGTAACCATTGTACTCCCAAGACCAATTCTGTGTCACCCATGCCAATCACATAGAAATCATCATGCATCTTATGCCCTCCAAGAGTCAACTCCAACTGCTGAATCTTTCTATTACATGGCAGAGTAAACTTGTCAACCACCGTGACTTTGAATCCCTCAAATTCCTCAGTCCTCAAACCCAACTTGGCCACCAAACCCTCATCAATGAAGTTATGAGTAGCTCCGCTATCGATCAAAACAGTCACCTTTTGGCCTTGTATTACTACTCTAACATGAAAAGAATGGTATTTGGGTGCTCCTGAAAGAGCTGCAAATGTACGTCCTAGAACATCATCGTCCTTGTTCTCATGCTCCAACTACTCTACTACAGGCTTGGTCTCCTTTACCTCTGAATCATCATAGGAAACTACCTCTATATAGTGGATTTGTCCTTTTCCCAAACACCTGTGACCTGGTACCTAAGGCTCCCTACAAGTAAAACATAGTTTTTTCCTTCGGAGCTCATTCTTAGACTTGTCTACTGTCATGTCCCCCAATATTGTAACCTATTTGAAATACATACAAATAAATAAGATATCAAAAATATAAAATTTCAATTTAAATATTATTATAATTATCATAGATAATATTGTAATAATATTATACCATCGGTATTATTAAGTGAAGGCAAATAAAAATAAAATAAATGCTATTAAATTGATTATCATAATTAACAAAAGAAACCATATTAATTATTATTAAAAGAACCATTTAAACATCATAGTAAATAATTAAAATTTATTTCGTCAAACCCATGATCGCATCCCCTGAATCCGCATTCACTTCCCTCTCACCGAATGCGTCACAAGAAGAGAAGAAAGAATTGATTCAGTTAGGACAAAATCAACCACATATTGATCGCCTTGTCAAAGAAATTGCTACCAATAGAACTAATGACAAGGTATGCTATTTATTAGTTAATCGCCTAGTAGATAATGACGGGTTGCCTCCAAGAGACGCGACCAGGAGTGAAAGAGTGCAATCTTCCCAAGCATAGATATAGGAGGAAATAACTCGGTAGGACAACAATGAAGGAGGAAGAGAAAAGGCATTCAATAGAGACTACCCCAAGAATCCCAACGGCAAAACTAGGTGAAGCCATTCACTTAGCGATTAACATCTAGCATCTCCAAGTTTCAGAACTAGGTTATCATGTTATGCATTATTGATTACACCCTGCAAGCTATGTAGTAAATGCACTCGACCATCTTTATTGCCTGATCCGATCGCTTCTATGCTGTGACTGATCATTGAAATACTCAGGCCGATAAGACCGAACTCGATAGACTATATAGGGCAAAGAATCTAATAAGTTAAGGTTGCTGCATTTCTATTGATTCATTGTCTTTTTAGCAAATGCTTGTCTATGTGTGCTATCTATCTATCAGTAGTAGGAATTGTTGAATGGACTAACAATATGCAGATATATGAATGTTTCTCCATTAATATCAAAATTGAATATACAAACTAGAAGTGCTTATTTGATCATTAGTGCAATGATTTCTATAGTATGATCATGATTATAATTGTTTTAGGAATAGCCTTGGTATTGACTTAAAGAATCAATGGTGGATGCCAATGTATTTGACTGTTAAAGATTGTTTGAGTGTTTGCAAACCTGCTTGGGAGGAAGGTCTTGAGAAAAGTGGTGCCTGGAAACCTCACTCAAGATCTGCCCCTGGAACCCAAGGCGAGGATGGGCCATGGATGAGTGGAAATTCCACTTAAGATCCGCCCAGTCCAAAGGCATGGGTGGGCCATGGAGGGGTGGGGGTCCCACTCAAGATCCACTTGGATCAAGGAAGAGATGGGCCATGGAGGGGTGGTAGGCCTAGACCACTATAAGCTCTGTTGGCTTCCCCCAGTAGGTTAAGTGTCTTCTGAGGTGATGACATGGGTAGAGAAAGCAGGTACAAGTCGCCGAGAAGAGAGGGTTGTGGTTTACAGCCTCTTGGGCTTGGCAAAGGACTTCGGGCGGATCTACCCATGCCACTCTTATTTCTTAATGGTTGCATTTGTGATTATGTTTCATTTGGATATCTAGATATTAATGCTAACAGACATATGTATATGTGGAAATATTGTTCATATGGTGAATGCAGGTTTCAGCCAGGAATACCCTATTAAAGAGTTACCCAATTGACGAAGTGAAAAAAGAAAACCCTAACCCTAATCAACAATGGAATTCTAGGGCAAAGTAGGACAAGGGACATTACATCCACCTTGCTAGGCTTTGGAGGCAAGATCTTTGATTGGGGAACATTCCTATGAAATGGTTTCCTTTGCTGCCCTATTGGTGCATTCTTGGACATAGATTTATTCTTCACTGCAGAGTCCTCTAGGCTTAAGGCTCTTTGAATAGCATCCTCCAAGGACATTGGCTCAAAAGCCCTCACCAACCTGTGGAATGACTCGGATAATCCCTCAATGAACAAGAACATAAATCTCCTATCACATCTAGGACCATAACAAATCTTTGAAATTCTTTGACATAATCCTCCATTGACCCATGCTGCCTTTACCGTGTCAACTCCTTGAAATACACCTCCGGATCTCTTCTATCGAATCTTTCTATGAGTTTTTGTGTGAAATCAACATATGTAGCAACGAGGTTAAATCCTTGTGTTATGATGCCATGATGCCACCATTCGTGAGCCACACCCTCCAAATGTAGAATGGCAAACTTGATTGCTTCATCATCGGTCATAGGGCTGAGTGAAAAGTATGTATCTAATTTTTGAACCCAAGCTTGTGCAGTAACATTTCCAGAACCATCAAATGTAGGAAGTGACAATTTACTTACTTTGTGCTGGAGGTCTCTATTAAACTGCTGCATAGATTGCCTCTTGTCATTCCCCGTTCCACTTTTCGATCTGGCACTACTATATTGTTCAAGGGAAATCTCCCTTCTAGTGATGGGATCTAGCCTCATAGACTCATCTACCCCAACAGTAAAATCATTTGCAGCCTGATTCTGCTCTTCTTCTTCTTTTGGTGTTTCCACCCTAGGCAAGGAGGTGGGTTGGAAGGGTCTGAGAGTTGATCCAGCTGGTGTTCTGTTATGATTTCTAGCTCCAAACTTGTTTGAATTGTTCCCTTCAGCATTGTTTGGTGTAGATTTACTGTGAGTGACTGTGTTGGTTAAGTTTTGCATCATCTGCATCAACATTTGGTTCATTTGTTCTTGCCTTTGTAAGAATGCCTTTATATCATCAGGCTGTTCAGCCATTTTCTTCTTACCTCTGCCTCCTATTCCACTGTTGTTTCTTTGTGTGGCTGCCTCTATTTCTTCCTTTCTCTTTCTAAGGCTCTTTGATCTCTTTGACTGAATTGCATACACAACATCTACCCAGCAAACTAGCAGGACTGCTGCTCTCATACCAATGTAAGAATCCTAGGGTTTTTTTTATTTTCAGAAAATTCAGATCATAGCAATATATTACTTAGAAAATTTGAAAATTACATCCCAGAAGTTCATACAAATTACTGTCACATCACAGATCACAAGTTTCGGATTTTGACCTTTTTATCAACAATGGATGCATATTATTGATTGCTGGCGTGCAAATACAAAGGCTGTTATATCACCATTAACCTGATCTTTAGTAGGCTCCGTGGATGCTAATGACTAAGTATACAGGAGTGTTGTCATTAAATCTGCCTTCATTCAATACTCGAAACTCAAAAATTGAGGCATGAAACCCTCAATTGCAGATCTCCTTACATTTTATAATTTCCTTTCTGCCCTATGTCCGATCTGATCTGGTTGCCAGTGAATGAGAGTTGACTGCTCAACACAGGCTTCCAGATGTGTGGCGTCCTGAACTTGGACACAACAGAATGCTATGCCTTCCTTAGATCTGAGGTAGTCTGAAACCCTACGGTCTGTTGACTTCCAACACAACCCAACAATAAGCATGGTGAATCTGGATCAGACTCGAGCACTGGAAATGCTTCCTACCAGCTTCCTTACTGAGAAAACAATGTGGCGACCAGGATTTGAAGATGCTCCTCCTTGTGCCCCAAGTGCAGATGTGATGATTCACACAGCCGCCCAGACGTGCAATTAAGTTTGAGTGAAATGTTTGCAAAACTGAATGCAGATGGAATTTAGGATGGTTAGGGTTTTCGTCCTAACCTCCTTAAACATCAGTAGTGGTTTTATCTTGCTAACGTAGCTGATTAGAAAATTCATCCTCAAAAAACTGCCTTACTTAGTGCCCAACAAGCACAATAAATAGGCTTTCAAATTGAGATGTGTGGCCTAAGAGGTCGGCCCAAAATTAGAAGTTCAAATTTTTTTTATTTATTTATTTTTTTTGGCGCCCAAAATTCATTTATTTATTCAAATATATAAAATTCAAATTTATCTATTTTAAAATATTATTATTATATTTAATTAAAATATCAAAACATAGTTTGGGGTTGACCCCGCAGTGCAATAGTTAAGTTGCAAGGGTAGTAGTTGGGCTGCCCAAGGTTCGAATCCCATGGGTGGTTTGTGGGAATGCTCGCTGGTGTAGGTGGCAGGCATTGTTGCGGGGTCAACGAAGGAGGAGCTGAGGCAGAGAGATTGTGGGGAGGCTACAAATGGTTGCAGGAGGATCAATGGCAAGGTAGCAAACAAAGGGTTAGAGGGTCAGGCTAGCGGCAGGTTGGTGGCAGAATCGACGGGTACTCAAGGTACTCAACAGATGGTGGGAGGAGTAATGATGGAGGAGTGGCAGATGGAGGGGGTACGGAGGCCAAAGGTGCCAAGGTGGAAGGAGGGAGGAGAGGAGAAATGGAGATATCGGGGATGAGGTCCCCTGTATGTGGCCTCACTGGTTCATAGCTCTAGTCAAAAGCGTAGGGTGCTGCCCCTTAGCAGTGATTTACTGAACAAAAAAAAATATCAAAACATAGTGTTCAAAAACACTTTTCCCGCCTTTGCAACATTAAAATTTTCGATTCAAATTGGGGACATGACAATATTACATATCTTCTTACATACATATGCATACAAATGTATTATCATATGTATTTGTGTATATATATGTATATCATAGTACACATACCTACATACCGACATATGCACTACATATATGTTTGGCTACACACACATACATATGTACAAATGTACGTACATGCATGAATACATACATACTTACATAAAAACGTACATCTGCATGTGTGTACCTATGTTTATACATCTTTGGCCTTGATGGGTGTGCATTCTTTATGGTTGGGAGAGTAAAAAGTTAGCTGTGCTGTCTGCAAACAACAAATAAGTTATTTTAGTCGCCTTTAATGATTGAGAACTACATGCTATTAAGAAGAGAGGCCATTTTTCTATAAGAACAAGCTATATCTGCCATTTTTCCATAAAAACGAGCTATTTCTAAGTGTTGTTTCATGTATGGGTTGATTTTACTTGTGATTAATGAGCGACAAGAAACTTTAGTTAGATGCTTGTCTTATATTGGGGATTGAATATGTAACAAAGAATCTGGACTACTGTAGAATCTCCATCCATGGCGTTAGAAGGTACTTGTTTACTGTCCATAGAAACTGATCAAAACAGAGGAATCATTCTGGCAAGAAGGGTAAAGGAGAGGAACAGAAGAGGTGTAATATGCACATGCCATAAGTACTTTTTCTTTGGCAAAAGAAATACACCTTTCAGCTTGTCCACAAATTTCACATGTGATAATTGTTTTTTGAGACTATAAACACATCTTTTGGCTTCTTTTACCCTTTAACCTGCATGTTTAGTTGAATGATGCATATTGTAGCATTCATTCATTGAGAGGCTGGCTTGGATCAGTTGTCAGATTCGATTATTTTTGATATGCTTTAGTTCCCCTTCTGTATAGCCATGAAGTTGGTATACCGTATAATAATAGAATTCCTTGACCTATAGCCTATGTCTGCCAATTGCTGGGCAGTCTAGTGTTACTTCATGTTCTCATTCTTGGGTTTTTTTTCTTTCTCCTTGATTACATATGGCAGATTTTATCATTTTACGCATATCATAACTATCTTAGCCATAAAAAATAAAAATAATTGTTTAGGGAAAAGTACTAAGTTGAACAGAATTACTGATAGGGCATACTTGTAATATGGATATTTAATTAGTTTAAAGCAGCTGCTATTTAATTTGAGAAGATTATTAATGCTATGCTTGGCTAGAGCTTGTCTGCTATTTTAATGTTATTGATGCCAATACAAGTTGGAGTAATTGTCAATTCAGCTAGTATATCTCTGTATGGACATAATCTTATAGTTATATAGTTAAGAGTGGAGTTTTATATGAGCTGTCCTCTGAAATATAGGGAATAGTTGACAACCATGTGCTGTTGACTTATGGTGTAGGGATTCATGAAGACGTTATATAACTTTCTTCACAGGTTTGATCATTGCACATGCTTTGTGCCTGAGAAATTCAGCATTCGTGCTAATCGTGTAATCCTTAGATCATTGCCTTGATGTGTTTCAATTCTGGAAATTGATCTTTAGTTGACGTAGATATTCCAATGAATGACTGAATTTGAAAATATGGCTGCTCTTTAGACAGCAAAATAATTTGTAATAATTGAATTACCATGCTTTTGTCTTATTCCATGGTTGATTAGTGTACTTAATGCACGTTTGATTAGCATTGGGTGGTACAGTTGTGGTCTAGCTGGACACACCCTTGATAGACGATACAAAATGTGCACTGATGTTGGTCAGGGTAGAGGAGCTTTTATTGATTATTATATTTCTTTTACTGTCATAGTATGTACCCCACTTTGATATGTGGATAAAAGTTCTATCTATTTGTGTTATGTGCAATTTCTTTGTGTTTCATATTGTAATATTTTCAATTTGGATAGTTATTGGCATAACATGTTCTACTTCATGAACTTTGCAAAAGTTGTAGGAATTGCAAAGCCTGCCAAAAAGAGCTTTTAGAATTCAATACAAAATTGGAAATATATAAAAAACATGTTAAAAAAGAGACATCAGCAAGTAAAAATCACATGAACACCTTATTGGCTCTGGAGAAGTCCAATGTGGTAAAAATGCAGCATGGAAATGAGCCGTGCTTCTGCTTTTCCATTCATTTATGAAGAGTGGCTCCCAGCAATTAGACTGATGTGGGCTTGGAAAATCTAACGTGGGAAAATTCTGGCATAGAAATGGGCTGTGCCTCTGCTCTAACATTCACTTTTTTATAGAAGCAATGCAAATTACAAAAAGTATCTCCAATTGGGACAGTTAGACTCATGCAGACTTAATTCATCTTTCCAACATCTTACCCTTGGCTTTGCAATATTACACTCTATGACCCATACTGCTAAAAGTTTCATCTAACTGCTGCAAACTCTCTAAATTGATTGCCTATGGATCACATCATGGATTTATATATGCCAAAGGCCCATTTCAGTTACTAATCTCCCTTGATATGCCATGGGAAGATCCAGTGTACCTTCTGGGTGTGTTCTTAACCCTGCCATCACATCCCTGAAAGCTGAAACATATATCAAATATCTATATCCTTGCAAAGGGAGCATGAAACACACTCACCCATAGTGGGTTGAGGAAGAATCCCTTGTTATATTGTCTTTCAGATATGAAAGTTAAGTTCCCGAACAAGCTAAGTAATCAGAAATGTCTAAGGGGGTTAGTTTTTTGTGTTTCTAGCTGTCTGAAACATCTCAGAAACACAAATGTATTTGAAGCATCTCCAAAGTGCCAAAATTGACATGCCAATTTTGAAATGGCTGGGGTCAACAAAAATGTCCTTGGAAAAGGCTCCAGAAAGGGGGTGACGGTGATGGTAAGTTCTTTTTTTCTGCCATCCAAGCTATAGGCTGCTTTTTTCCGTTTGTTATACAATCATAGTTGAGAACATGAAACCTTTTATCAAGAAATGCAAACACAACTTGGAGAATTTTTTTTTAAAACCGTACACTCAAGAGAAATAATTTGCAATGACCAAACACAATTTGATAGGTCCCACAAACTACTTTTGTTCTCAAGGATATTCAAATTCATCTCTCTTATCTCAGGCTCCTTTCTGCATCTTCTTAAGAGCAATAGATTGGGAGTAAAGAAGACACAGAACTTAGTGTTTTTTTACATGTCAATTCTCGTCTCTTGACACACAAGACCAATGGTGAGAAGCAAGGCTCATCCATGCATTGGACTGTTGACCTAGAGCTGATTGACTTGTATGTGTCTTTGACTGTGGTTACATTGATGACACAAGACCAATGGTTATAAGCAAAGGTCATCCATGCATTGGGATTTTGGCCTAGACCTGACTGACTTGGATGTGTATTTGACTGTGGTTATTGATGTCTAAGGAAGAGAGTCAGTCAGGGCAGTTGAATGTAGCATCAAGGAGTGGTAGTGGTAGTTGCACTCTGAATAAGTCCTTTATCTAGCTCTAATGTTCTCAAAGGGCTGATGACTTCAATGATATCGAGTTTCAGTATGATTGTGAATATGCTACTACACTTTTAGGGGTCCAGTCAATAAGCACAATACATTAACATGTATTCTGAGCAGCTAAGTATGTGCCTGCAAACTTTTGAAGTAATCTGAATAGCTTTTCATACTTCAAAATGATTGGCCTTATCATGTCCCATTTTTTAATCAAAAAACCATCAAGATTGATCTAAGATGGTACTAGACTTTGATTATCTTGCCACATCGTGATGGTAATAATAAATCATGTGTTTTCACCACAGTATTTATTATCTTCTAAAGAATAAGCAGTCAAACCATAGAGCCTTATTCGTCATGTGCAATATACATAGTATTGATAGTGTCAGCTCTGTTCAGAACAGTTGGTCTGTGGTACTGCAGAAAATGACAAAGCATGTAATCTCAATTAAGGGAAGTTGAGCAGTTGCTCGTCGTTTAACTATCAAGCCATCTCTTTGTCTCCTCACTTGTAATAACTATTTGTCAAATAGGTTCCTAGTTAGTTCAGTTTTGATAGATACAGACATTCAACTTCCCAAGTCATTGTACAGAACTTGCAGGTTCTAAATGATGTGACAATTCTAATATGGTGTCCTATTTGTACATATCTTTCTCTTATTCTCTTTGCATAATACCATTATTTTATTCTTGAGGATGAAAGCTTAAAACTCTATGCTAGTTAGTAATTTGAATAATTTCCCATTGATTATTAGTGTTAAGGATCAAAGCTAATATTACTTATATTATCTTCTCACAGTAGATGAGCCAACACTGCGAGATAATGTTGAATTGCAGAAAAATGCATTGTTCCCCATGGTGAGAACTTATTTGTCTTTTTTTAAATAAATTTTGGAAAGAGCAATTAAAACTTGCTCTTGATTGTTCATACTTCATAGGTCTAATGAATTGGGTGCCATTTTGATCAATAGAGTCAGGTACAGATGGTTCTTCCTTGTGTTATAGGGGACTATACAGACTTTTTTGCCTCCATGCATCATACAAAGAACTGTGGCATTATTTTTCGTGGTCCAGAAAATCCCATTCTCCCAAACTGGTAAAAGTATTTTCTTTCTTATAGGAAGAAATAGACATAAGTGTCAAATCCATTATTTCTATTGCTAGGACTCATCTTATGTGTTACTAGTTGGCATTTTAAAGTTATGTGTATGACTATTGTTACATACTTCAATCTGTCTAAGAAATGATGGAATAGGGGACTGAAGAATTGTATTTTTATATTTTGCTAGTGTAGATGTAATAAAACTTTTGAAAGAGAGAAGTTGTTGAAAACAATAACTAGTAGTAATGGATCCGATCCTTCAAAATTTTTTGTATTCAAATTATTTTATGAGAAGAAATTGATCATGCTTTGTGCCAATACACCTGAAACTATCATCATTTTTTAGTGCAAGAATTGAAATTTATTTGCCTTGTCATATTTTACATTCTTTTTGCCTTTTGAAATGAAGATACTCGTAGTTCTTTTGTATTATAGGCGATATCTTTAATAATTCTATCTTTGATGAAAAATGGGTTGTGATGGAAACAAATCGTTCTTATTTTCAAGGAAAACATCATTACAAGATAATCAATACAAGAAATGATTTTATATAGAATTGACATGACATGTTTAAACGTGTGCAGAAATAAAGCTTTAGCTTGCATTTACCAAACTCGTAAAAGTGAATAGAATAGTTTTTGACAGCCCTTGAATGAATTAAACCAACAATTAGTCAGAAATGTTCAAGAGTGTACATTTTATGTTGTTATAGGAACTTGAATAATGATAAATCCTTCATAGAACATGGGATGCATGCAAAAAGTTTATAAAAGAATGTATTGTGTAGTGTCCCCAAACTAATATTTTTGGATTTTTACAAATAATAGAATGAAATGCAGAACCCTCTCATTTTCTAATCACTGAAATCCTGATGTGGGCAAGGCGAGAGTTTATGGTGATTGGGACACTAACTAATTGGTGGCAACCCATACAGTTTTTACAATGATTGTAATGCAGAATATTTAAACAATTAACCATGTCATGGCAGCATAGTCATTCGAACTTACAAATTCAAGCCAATCTGTTGGCAAACCACACAGATGATTACAATATGAATGGTAAAGCAATGAATTACACTTCTAATTTCATTTCTAGGAATTTTGACAACATTTGAGCAACAATCTGAAAGTAGACATTTCATCAAACAGTCGACAAACTGCATAAAAAGTAAATTACCTGGATGTGAGCAGCTGATACAAAGATGTTATGATTTCTTTGTACACAAACTCTAAAATCTGCAAGCCTAATACTTGGGTCAATGCTGCAAATCTGCTATATGGCAGATTAAGGATGAAAATGCTAGCTAGAATAATATTTATGTATGTTGTAGCAGAACTGTACAATTGAAATTGAACTGAAAATTATCCTTTCTGAAGTTGTATAGATGTAGAAATCTGCCAAGAAACATTTACCAGAAGATAGTGTTATGATTGCCAATATACAGCAGTCTATAATTGCATAGCGTCTATTAGTAGACTTCAATCTGCTGCATCCAATTACCAATTTTTTTTTATCTGTACAGTTCCTCTAGTAGAATGAGTCTACAGACCAGTCAAATAACAAATAATAAGAAATGAACTCAAACAAGTGTCAGACTTGTGTCAGAATTTTCCTTCCCTTATGGCAACTTGCTTTACAAATTGTATTGCTGTTCAAACAAATAATAAACCTTCTTTCTTAAGCAGCAACTGATGTACGGTGGATCCACAAAAACCAATTCTCATTCCTAAAACCTAAGTTGCCGAATCGGGTACGGGCACAGGTATGGGTACGTGGGTATGACAAAAAATTTTGGGGGGTTGGGTACGGAATAGGGTACGTCCGTATAAAAATATAATAAAATATTTAAATATATATATATGCAACCTAGAAACAAAATAAGTTTAGAATGTTATATACCAATACATATGATAAACAATACCATGACAAATTTCAATTTTTGAAACATAATATACTAATTTAAATTCGGTTTTCAATATCAAAAAGATCAAACTTGAATGTCATGATAGATAATCATTGTTTAACATTTACAAAATACAAATATTAACCAATTTACTAATTTCGAATTGCATCAAATGGCTCATCATTAAGACTAAGATCATCATCAACATTAACATTAGATGATGGAACCACATTAGCACTTGCACTAAAAGTATGTTGACTACTTGACTCCTCAAAAATTGAAGAAGATTGTGCAATTGCAGCCAAAGAAAGATCTAGGTCAGCTCGCTTTGGTTCTACATCCCACATCTTTGCTGCCCCTTCTTTGTACTCATCCTCTTTGTGCGTAAGAAGGCGCAAGTTGGAATTAACATAAACTAGCTCCTCTGCTTTGTGTGATACCAATCGATTGCGCTTGAATGAGTGGATGAAGGAGTATGTACTCCGATTTCGCTCAGCTGAAGAAGAACTAGCAACCTATTAAAGCAAAGGGTGCTCTCATTAGAGTTGTTAAATTAAAAAAATTGTAAATCAAACTTCAAATTTGAAAATAACGCATTTTAGTTTTAAATTTTTAAATGATAAAACTTAAAACGTTAAAACTTACTTGGGATAAGACTTGTATTGCAAGAACTTGGAGATGTGGCATCTTGCAGCCATTGAGGTACCACCAAGAGTGAGCATCCTTCTTATATTTGTCACGGATAGCAGAAGAACTTTGATTATTAGAGTCACAAAAACTAGCAAATTCACTTGAAACTACATCTTCCATCTCAGTATCAGGGAAGAGTTTAACAAGAGCTTTCCTAAACCCATCATTGACTTCTGTATTACGGTATGGTGGCAATCTGTTTGGTATAGCAAGGACTTGGGGGCTGTAAAATTTGGGTGTCAACACGAAGGCAAGAAGATGGAGTGGGGTGGTCATTTTGTTCCACCGGTCAACACAAATTGCATGCACCTCTTTGAAGAAGGTTTCTTTAGGATCTTGCTCTTTTTCACATATGATGCTTTTCATCTTCTCAAGCATTTAGTCAATGCCATCATAAACCTCCCCCATGCATGGCTTATCCATGTCAGTAAAGCGTATCATGCTCAAAATGGGCTCGGTGAAAGCAAGAAGATATTCCACTCGATCCCACCAAATGTCATCTAGAATCTTATGTTTTATATTTGCTGCCCTCTCACTATTTGATTGCCTCCATATAGCCCATGAGTGGCTAATGACCATAGCAGCAAGCACCTCTCGCACCTTCACAAGTCGTCTCAAGACGATTGTGTTGGATGCAAATCTAGTTTCAGCCACCTATTTGAAAATAAAAAGTAATAAATAATTAAAATCAATATATATATATATATTTATCATAGCAGCATTAATCATTTGGGGAAAAAATCGGCAAACCAAAAGTTTTTTTTAAAAAATCGGATTTACAAAAAGATGCAAAAAATTGAAGAATAACAGTCAGAAACTACTTTTTAAAAAAAATTAATGGCATTTCCATAGCATATAGACATTGAGAGCAAATAAAATATAGAGTTCAATCCATGAATTATAGAAAATAGATTTTCGTTGGTTATATTCATATCGCTGATTACATTGCACACAACATACTACAACTGCATAAATATCAGATGGTGACGGTTGTCAAAATGTCTATTACAATATAGTTTGTGACTTTGTACAAAGTCAACCTATAAACTAAGTACAAAATTCCAAAAAAATCAATTGTAGCAAATGACGTGCTAGAGGGCAGAAGCTCCCGATGATGAAGCTCCTTGTCTATGCTACCACATTTTTCATACATGTCTACCAAAGCATTTTATCAAACAGTTCAGTGCCTTGCTGCTATGGCTAAAAGCCTAAAACGGGTGCTTTCAAATAAGCTATGGATGCTTGGAAAAAATATATCAAAGCATAATAGTAAGCAATAGCATAGACAAGAGAGTGAACTGTTTGAAAAATGCCTCAAAGAAATGTGGTCTCATGGTGATCGAATGCCATGACAATCCATAGCAATTTATCATGGCATTCCATCACCATGAGACCACATTTCTTTGAGGAATTTTTTCAAAAATATTCACTGCCTTGCTGCTATGGCTGAAAGCCTAAAACAGGTGCTTTGGAACAAGCTATGGATGCTTGGAAAAATTCTATCAAAGAATAATAGTAAGCAACAAGCTATGGTCTCATGATTTTTTTTTTCGCGTGAAAATCAGCGTGATGTTATTCACGTTTTTTTGCAGGTTTTAAACACGTTTTTGGCGATTTTGCAGTTTTAAATGGGAAGAAATCGTTGACCAAAAGGTCAATGATTTTTTCAGAAAATCAGGGAAAAAATCGTCCAGCCTGTAGATTTTTTAAAAATCGCGATTAATTGGGATTTTTTGCAGATTTATGCATCTATGACCTGGTCGTGTTTTCTCCTATCCGTGCCTGTGTCGTGGTTTCTCTTGCCTGCGCCTGTGTTGTGTTTTCTCTTTGCCCGTTCCTGTGTCGTCTCTGTGCGTTTTTGTGTGCCGTCAAACTCCTCTTTCACGTTTCTTGTAATCATGGAAAATATCACAACCAAAGTTAGGTAAATTCGCGTTTGCAAACTTACATGCCAAAATCCGCATTTTTGTCAAGTGTTTCGCCCTAAAATTCGCAGAAATCAAGGAAAAAGTCAAATGGCGGATGAAAAAAGGTCAAAAATATGCGTTTGAGTCGCCAAATCATTTGAAAAACGTCAGGAATCGCTTTTCAAATTTTGGAATCGAACCCACAGGGCGAAAGTTGATTCCTGTCCGATTTTGCAGCGATTTGATTCCGAATCAGTACCCGAAACGATTCCAAACAGGAATTGCTTAGGAAACCTAGGCGATTCGGTAACATAGCCTAAAACTATACAATTGAAATTGAACTGAAAATTATCCTTTTTGAAGTTGTATAGATGTATAAAACTGCCAAGAAACGTTTACCAGAAGATAGTGTTATGATTGCCAATATTGGTACAGCAGTCTATAATTGCATAGCATCTATTAGTAGACTTCAATCTGCTGCATCCAATTACCAATTTTTTTTATCTATACAGTTCTTCTAATAGAATGAGGCTACAGACCAGTCAAATAACAAATAATAAGAAATGAGCTCAAACAAGTGTCAGACTTATGTCAGAATTTGCCTTCCCTTATGGCAACTTGCTTTACAAATTGTACGGCTGTTCAAACAAATAATAAACCTTCTTTCTTAAGCAGCAACTGATGTACAGTGGATCCACAAAAACCAAATCTTATGGCAACTTGGTAGTGCTAGTGGTGATATTCATGTTTCCACAAGAGCAAAGAGGAAGACTATTACTAGTGAGCAGCCAAATACAGTTGCAAGTTTGTTTAAAGTGCATGAACAAGATGTAGCAGAATCCTCCATTGCCAAGTTTTTCTATGCCCATGCCATCCCATTCCATGTAGCACTTTCTCCTTACTTCAAACAAATGTTCAAAGATGTAACTGCTGTTGGTTCTTGTCATGTCCCCAAAACAACTTGAATTGATTTTGGAGGGAAATCATAAAAGTGTTTTTAAACACTAGCCTAAATTATTAAATACTAATATTTTAATATAATAATAATTAATTAATATTAAAATAAATTAAATTATTAAATAATAATATTTAAATTTAATAAACTCTGGGCGATCATTTGGAAGGCGTCTCTATATATGTTGGTTTATTTGCTCTTTGACATCATCACGATTTGGAAAACACAATTTCTTGTGGACTAACAAGGAGGAAAACCCTTGCGGTGTCAACCACCAGGTGAGGCGACAATCTCATATGACAGATTGTGATTTCCTGATTCCATCCTTTATCTCTTGGTCCTAATAGTACCTTGTGCTCAAGTGTGATTGAGTGAGGAAGGGGGCAAGCTGATAGGTGATTTTGTGGCCGAGCCTTAAGCTTTAGCCACACCCACGACAATATACCTTTTGCATCCAACATTCTGGGCAAGACGACTTGGACCAAAAGATTTCAATCTAATCGCTAGCATTATTGTTATCGCACTAGAACAATCCCTGCAACTCTCTTGTGTATGCGACCAAGATCGGGGGTAATTTTGTAGTAACAAGAGATTACTCCACACCAAGCGACTACAGGAGGAATTGGGCCATGCACCCCTGCAAAACCTTGCATATCATAGAGGCATCACTCATAAGGCGCCGACCTACTCGTATAAGATGTCCCATCATCTGCGCTAGGGACATTTGGAAGGGCATTTAGAGGCAAGCGACATATTTCATACCTCAGTGTTGGGCCTTCTCTGATTGAGCTCCTTCACATTGCATAGCGGGCAGATTTGGGATCAAGTAACTTCAGTTATTGTTTTGCCACCCATCGTGACTGGTACATAATAAAATTCGACGGCATAAACATACTGGCTTTTCCAATAATACTGTTGTTTTGTGCCCCCCCCTACCATTGACATTCTTTCTAAACTGAGAGTGTCTCATTCCGAGTCTTACCACTGTATAAGAAGGCACAATAAATCCAATACATAACAAAGTAAGTATGTTGGTAGCTATTGTAAGTGAATACATCACTATTCGATACAAATCTGGACCCTGCATTTGTTGATTTGAATATTTCTTGGGTCAACTATATTTGTTAGCACTGTGTATATTGAGCATCTAAATTAGCTATCAAATCAACTATTTTGTTATTTGCTGTGCAATTGTTATCAAATTCCTGATTGGAATAATTTGTAGTTTGGATATCGGCTATTTTGTTATTTTCTGTGCAATTGTTATCAGGTGTATTACCATGGTATTAGAGCCTCGATCCTGCCAGCTTGAGGGAATTTTATGTGACCAAGTCAAAGGGATCAACGTGTTGTTGAGAGGGAAAGGAAGAAAGCGGAAGCTGAGACATTTGGAATAGGAGGCAGAGGTAAACAAATGTCTGATAAGGGTGATCAGTGGGAAGCCTTCTTGAGGCAAATGACTCAAATGGAAGAGCAAATGGCCAAACAATAGGAGCAAACAACACAGATGATGAACATGCTCATGCAGATCGTGAATACAATGACTAACACCCTCAGATCTGCACCAAATAATGGTCCAGAAAGCAGTCGTTCAAATCAGAATGGACCTGAAATTCAGAGCAGCAGGGCTACCCGACCCACACAACCATCATTCTTGCCCAAAAATGGACCCACAAATGAAGAAGAGGATCTGAATCATGCTGGAGATGATGCCAATTCAAGCGTAGATGCCGATGCACAAGTGGATCCGGATGTAAGAAGTCAAATTCCATTTATACAGTTTCACAACACAAGGAGTGGATCGAGAGGGAGACAACTAGTGCACTTTTCCAATAGAGATCTACAACATAGGGTGAGCAAGTTGACTCTCCCAACTTTTGATGGTTTGGGGAAGGTCACGACACGAGCTTGGGTACAAAAGTTAGATACATACTTTTCACTCAACCCTATGATGGAAGATGAAGTAGTCAAGTTCGCCATCCTACATTTGGAAGGTGTAGCTCACGAATGGTGGCATCATGGCATCGTGACACAAGGGTTTAATCTTGTCACCATATATGTTGATTTCACACAAAAGCTCATAGAAAGATTTGATAGGAAAGATTTGGAGGTATACTTTAGGGATTTGGCATGGCTAAGGCAACATGGAACAGTGGATGATTATGTTTTAGAATTTCAAAGGCTTGTTGTTATGGTTCTAGACATAGTTGAAAAATTCACCAATTGCAAGTACTTGGCAAGCCCGGAAAACTCGGTTCGGAAAAAAATCGGTAAAAAATCAGTAAAAACCCGGCAAAAAACTCGGCAACTTAAACCAGTGAAAAAATGAAGTGAAATGACCATTTTAGCGACTGCGTGACTTTTTACCTGATCGCACTAGTTTTTGCAAAAAACTCGCCAAAAACTCGTGAGTTTTTTTTTGCGAGTAAGTACTAGAAAAACTCGTTTTGTAAAAAAACTTGCGAGTTTTTGGCGAGTCTTGCATCTATGGTTCCGAAGGTGTCAGATCGAAGACTCGTGTTCTTGTTCATTGAGGGGCTATTAGAGTCTTTCCGTGGTTTGGTGAGAGCTTTAGAGCCGATGTCTTTGGAGGAGGCCATTCGAAGAGCCTTAAGCCTTGAGGATTCCACCATGAAGAATAAACTTATGCTCAAGAATGCATCAATAGGGCAGCCAAAGAAGCCACCTCAGGAGATTATTCCTCAATCAACGAATCCACCACCAAGGTCTAGCGAGATGGACGTGTCTAAGAACGAGCTCTGAAGGAAAGGGGGTTATGCTTCACTTTTAAGGAACCTTGGTTGCGGGGTCACAGGTGTTTGGGGAAAGGATGCATCCACTATATTGAGGTAGTCTCGGATGATGACATCGAGGGAGGGTAAAATGCAGAGACTTTTGAGCACCTAGAATCAAAGTTGCCTAAGGGCATGCAACATTCGGATGAGGACTGTCATGTCCCCAAAATAACTTGAATTGATTTTGGAGGGAAATCATTAAAGTGTTTTTAAACACTAGCCTAAATTATTAAATATTAAATGTAATGTTAATTGTCATCTTAGTTAATTTAATCTTTAGCTTGAGTTTCAGTTTGCTTATAATTATGTCTTCGTGATTATCGCCTTTTTTGTTTGCTTTTGTTATCTTTCAGTTACATTTTGTTAACTCTTTCTTTCAGTTACGTTTTGTTAACTCCCTAATTTGTAGGGTTTGTAAAGTCTATAAGAACAAGGCTTTTCTTTAATAAAACTAATCTGATTATTTATCAAATCATCATGGTATCAGAGCTCATGTTCGAGCCTGGTTAGCTGCTAAAAATCATATCTATTTTTAGGTGCCATTTTTTTTTCTTTGAAATTTGCGATTTTTGTAGTCGCGTGTTCGAGTTTCTTTTGAGGATTTGAAGGTCGCGTAGGTTTGTGAGATTCGTGGGCTCCTGTTTGCGTCTTCTGAAGTTTGTTTTAGGGTGTGATTTTTGTTTTATGTGATCGCTTTATTGAAAGCGTTTTTTTTGTTTTGTTTTGTTATGAAGGAAAACACATGACGTGAGGGTTTCTCTTTTGCCTGATAATTGTGTGTTTCTGTGGCACAATTTTTTCGTCATATTCTGGCACAATTTTTCTTCATATTCTTGTTTCTCAAGGCACAATTTCTTTGGTGAAAACGTTTTTGTTTGTGGTGCGCGACTTCAAGACTTTTGGGCGTGATTTTGCTCAAATCATGGTTGCGTTTTCAGTAAATCTGTAGTCGTGATTTTTCTTGTTTTATGATGCGACTTCCGTCATTTTGACTTCTAATTTCTTCATTCTTTCTAGCGCATTTTTTTAAAATCTCTAAGCGTGCGACCTCTGCATTTCAATATGATTTTTCTATTTAAATCTAGGCGCGTTTTTGGTCAGTATTTGGGCGCACGTTTTTCTGCAGATTTCCTATTGTTTGGCGCTGGATTTTGCTTGTTTTCAGACGTTTTTCTGCAAAATCATGGGTAGAAATTATTTCTGGGTGCTGCAGCTAGGGTTTTTGAGGCCAAATTATTATTCTGATTCCAAATTCTTTTTGGGTTTTTCGAGAGGATTTTTGGGTAGGTGTTTGATTTTTCTGGGTGTCTTGACATCCATGCCTTGAAATTTGTGCCAGGTTTTCTGAGGTGATGGCGGCTTGAAATTTTTTTTTGAAGCCAGTTTTGACAATTTTCTGGGAAAATAAAAATTTGCAAAGAGTTTTTGACAATTTTTTCTTCAAAAATTTACACAGAGTTTTGGAAATTTTTTTCTATAAAGTTTTTCTTGTCTTACAGTTTCTGAGCCTCTTTTTCAGACGATTTTTGAAAAATTGTGAGTTGTGCCAGCTAATCACAGTGTTACCTCATTTTTAGTGCTTTGGAAAATAGGAGGGATAGGGTCTTTGTCCAATATTATGTTGGAAAGTTCGCAAAGGTTCAATGGAAAGAATTACAACACATGGAAGCAGAGGATGCTTACCATCTTTGAGTATTGGTGTCTGGATGCGCCTGTTCTTGGTACAGAAGTTCATCCCACTACTGCTACCAGAAATAATTGGGAGGTAGTCATGCTTCTTAAATTATCTATCGTTGATGACATGTTACCAGAAATACCTTTTGGTAAATTTGCTGCAGAGATCTGGAAGCATTTGAAAGATCTTCATGAGACCTTAGACAAGGGAAGGGCTTTTTTTCTGAAGAATATGCTCTTTTCTATTATGATGGATGACCAAGTGTCTTTGCAAGAGCACTTGATGAAAATAAAAAATATTCGCGATCAATTGGAGGCCATTGGTCGTAAGATAGAAGAGGAGGATATGGTGGTGATCACTTTGAAAATTTTGCCACGTTCCTACGAGCACTTCATCGAAACGCTCAACATTACATCCACCAATGTTGACTTGAAGTTTGATGAGATGTGCAACAAACTTTTGCAGCAAGATCGGTGGAAGAAGCAGTTTGGGAGCAACAGTGAGTCTACTAGTGTTGAACAAGCATTTATTGCCAACGATGTTGGCAAAGGCAAGTCCACTCAGCAGAAAGGACGAGGCAATTCGGAGGAGGGCTCCAAGAAGTCTTTTACTTGCCATTACTGTGGGAAGATTGGTGTCATGTCCTTGATTTCATCCAAAGAATTTATTGAGGTGCATTTTGAATTTTCCCAAGCAATCCGTTATCACCATTGGATTCCTTATATTTTTGCAGTCGGGAGAAAAATAGCATATAATTTATTTAAAGACAAATCAGCCTTGGGCGAATCATTTTGGGCAATTATAAGGGCTTTGGAGAAAAGGAAAGAGCATTTAATAATATATTTTGGAGTTGAATATTATTCCTCAAGTTGGGCACTCAATTGGGGAGGAAAAATGAAGAATAAAATAATAATTTTAGCCCCAAGGCTAGTTGTCCCAAGTAGGAAGGGTTTGGTGGTCATAAAACATTTAAAAATTGTATTTTTAACACCAATTTTGAGGGATGTTCAAGGCTGGCCGACCTGCATTATGAAAAGGCATGAGACTCATATAAATACAAGTTACTTATTGGCATTTAGAGATCATTCAAGCTGGAAATCATTTACAGACCTGCGATTTAGGAGCAGACCTGCAGTTCTTAGGACGAAAACCCTAAGGAGGAATTACTTGGTTGGACGAAAACCCGACTAGGTATAGAGGGGAGTTCATCATGGATCTCCACTTGGGCATCAATGTCATAGGAGCAGAGTTCTTATTCAGATTAAGAGATAAGTCTTAGGATTACTATCTGTTATTTCCTTTGCATTTTCAGTCAAACAGTAATATACTTTCAGTCTCAGACATATGGTTTAGTGGATGTCGAGGGTTGTCACACCCTTATGAACATGTGTGAATTTGCTTTCAATGCTCGATATGTTATGTGATATTCTTGCTATCATCTGCTGGGCTAAATTGCATATTTAGGGCAGGAGTATATGGTTGTATTCTCAGATTTATAGCATACATATTATTCTGAAAATCAGAACTGTAGGTGTTATGTTCTTGGCCAAATCAATGGAATATTATTAAGGATCTTCATACCATGACTTGGGAATGATATGGCATGTTTATATCAGCTGTTGTGATCATAAAGAGCAGTCTTATACTCAGAAATCTAGGGTTGAGATCAGAATTATTCCTACAGAAAACTAGGGCACAATCTGATTTGATTTGATGGAGTATTCGTTATCATTATTGAAGGTTGCATGGATATTCATTGTTATATTAAATCATTTGATTGGAAGTCTTGAATTATTGGCATTTTACTTGAGTATATTCAGATTTTGAGATGCATAACCAGATTTCAATAGGAACCAGGGTTTGTTGGCTAACATTTTAGGGCAAATCAGTTAATGCCCCAACTTGGGGACATTACAATTGGTCATATTCAAAGGTATTGCAGAAAGCGGTTGGCTGATGAGAAGTCCAACCAGGAAGCATCTCAGCAAAGTGCTCACGCAGCGGAGCAGACTGAGCAGAAGGAGCAGAAGGAGTCTGCACACTTTGCATTTTGATGACAAGCACAATATGGGTAGACTTAGTTTTTTGTTTGTACGATGACCATTAAGGGAGGGTATTAAATATTAAATGTAATATTAATGGTCATCTTAGTTAACTTAATCTTTAGCTTGAGTTTCAGTTCGCCTATAATCACATCTCCGTGATCATAGCCTTTTTTGTTTGCTTTCATTCAGTTACATTTTGTTAACTCTTTCAGTTACGTTTTGTAAACTCCCTAATTTGTAGGGTTTGTAAAGTCTATAAGAGCAAGGCTCTTCTTTAATAAAACTAATCTGATTATTTATCAAATCATCATAAATTATTATAAAATTTGTTTCAGCACTGTCAAACTTGTCACCAGCAAATTCCATTGCCCAAGAGTGATGAAAAGGAGTCATCTAAATGCAATTTCAGACCTGATATAAACCAAACATGCCTCAGATGAATGATATGGACTCCTGGGAGGGCGACCAACCTCTTTGGAAACACAGTTACATTGAATATGCTGAATGAGCAGTCTATTTGGAGTGCCCAGCAATATGGAACACTCAGAAATAATGCCCAGAATGACAACAATCTGCCCTTAGAGATATGGGCATGAAATGGATGACCTGTACCTCTTAAAAAGAACACACAACACTCAGGAAATTCGCTCCAGCACTCTGAAAATTGCTAAAACTTCTTCAAACTCACTCCACACCAAAAATGCACACACCACACAAACCCAAGAAACCCATATCAAAAAATTGAGAATAACTTCATTTTATCAAAGACCAAAACGCACAACCAACAAGCCAAAATTCTGAAAAGTCTTCAATCCGAACACCAACTAGCTAGGGTGGGTCTTGCACCACCGAAACCAACTACCTAGTGAAGGGTTTTCATCCTCCAACCAGCAAGGAAGATTTCTGGAAGCATTCCAACAACATAACTTTACATTGTCAAATCCAAGATATCCAAATGAGAGCCTCAAATGAGAATTTATAGAGTGAGGGACAGATTAGGGCAATTCTCATTTCATTTCCCTCCATTTCACCTTTATGAAAATAACATGAAATTAACCCAAGAGAGGCGTCCAACTTTATGCCTCCAAAAATTTCACTTTTCTTTTCTTTTAAAAAATAACATTAAGTCCTGACTAGGCATCCCACCTTATGAGGCATAACATTACCTTTAAAAAAATGATAAACAACCACCTTTCTGGGTGCCAAACAAGGAAGAACACTGGCCCTCTTTTAAAAACGTCACCTTATTAGGCCAAGGGGTACACTTCATGAGCCCATGCTCCCCCTCACTTAAGTTTTAAAGCAACATTATAAACTTAAGTGGTAAAATAAAATATTGCTCTAAAAACATTAGAACTCACCAAGGCTATAATTGGAAAGCATTGCATTGATTGAAAGAGAAATAGAGGCTAGACTAGGTGCTAAAAATAACAATTTGCTAAATATAGTAAGTGTGTCCAATCTCTTAATCCAACCAAAACGGAGCCCAAATGGAACTTGCTAAAAATAGCCATTGTTAAAAATAGCAACTCTGCTTGAAAAGATCCAAACAAAACCGAGAAAAACCCACAAAAGCTCACTAGCAACACCAATTTACTCCTTTGAACAAGATGGCACAAACCCAAAAAGTTAGCGCCAACTGCAAAGCAAGAGAACTCGAAAAAGGGGACATTACATTTTACTTCTCCATCTTTGTCTTCTTCCTCTTCTTCTTTAGGAATCCATCTATCTAAGAAAGCTTATTCTAGTTCATCTAAAGAAGAAATATCCTTACACAATGATTAATAGCATTTGTTAGCTTCACCTCTGAATAAACACCAAAAGCTTATTTTCCATGATATAGTTTTATGGTTTACCATCGGATATTTTATATTTGTACCACCATTCTAACGCAATCTCCACTTCCGTCAAAAGTAGGAACCTCCGTTGAAACTAGAATAGAAAACCATTCAATAGAAAAGTAGGAATCTCTGTTAAATTTCGATAGAAAACAATTCTATCAAATCCAAGTGACCCAACTTTGATCTGACCAATACATGATGTAGTTGGCCTCAAATTAAAAAATTAAATTAATAGACCCTTGATGAATTTGTATGAGCTTTCTAGAAATGTAAAAATATAAGAAACATTTCTTGATTTGCAGCCTAGAAAGCGAATTTATGAAAAATTATAAAATTGCAATAACTCGCTAAATATTGATGATAGAAACCTGATTTTTGGTCTATAGCTTCCTTATATGATCTTCAAACTTCAGTAAAACAATTGCAGAAAAATTCACACTCGTTTGTAAATTATAGGCGAATCTTCAAAAACTAGTGTTTTGTCCACTTTTGCCCAAATTGTAGCTCTTATACCACTTGATATGAACCACACATATAATAATGGAAACATTATAATGTAGAATATTGGTTACACACAACACAAGAGATGTTTGTGGGCCAATATGCCCTAATATCCGATATATACTGAAATAGAGTAAACCCTTAAGGTAGGGTAACACCGTACAATACTCCTTATGGAAAAATCCACTCCACGCTATATCTCCAAGAGATTCCAAATACAATATAATAATTCACACATATCCTTACAATGATAATCACCTCCTTTATATTGACCTCCTCCTAATATTACAATGGAGGAGTAATCCTATTGAAGGCCTACTCATCACCTAATATAATTAACTACACAAGTTATCCACACAAACCGATATAACTTATCTAAGGGATGTGTGCCACATGTTGGCATCTCCATCCACCTAAATATATTATAATATCATATCCCTAGGTACATAACATGCCATCCCTCCTTGACATGTTTCGTCCCTGAAACATGAGAAGAAGCCAAACAGTATGACTGTCACAAGTTAAGGATAGACATAACCATAAGGATCTATCACTGACTAATCTGATAACCTGCTTTAAAATAGACCTACACAACTTAAACATTTTGTCTCTTCCTACAGAAAATAAAACCCTAATGGCTTGTTGCTACAATAATTTTGAACTTTGAACTTTGAGGGGATGAGAATAAAGATTTAGGACATATATATATTTTCATAGATGACTAACTGAAATCCAAAGACACAAATCAGGGAAAGGACAAGCAATGATAAGTCAATAACTTAAACCCAGAACTTAGTATATTCAAGAATCATAAAAACCTGGGACAGTTTTTAATTCTCATGGAATCCCTAGTTAGGAAGAATTGAGGCGTGTCGAGGCATTGACATATGTCCCTTTTTCAGTGGGACTTTCCTCTGCTTTGATTAGTCTCTTTAAGCACTTCCTTGTGTGCCTTGAATGCATTAGAGGCATTCTTCTGTGTAAAGCTTCAATTGGAAAACACCAGCCTTTAATGGCCATGGGTGGCAGAGGAACCAGGGATAGATGTTTGTATTGTGGGGGAGAAACTTTGATTGTTTGGAGATATCTGATAGGAGACTGAATTTTCATTTTGATATAGGGTTTAGCAAATCAAATATAAGCTATATTTTAGAAACTACAGTATCACAAGAAAGCACTCATTTACTCTGCAATATCTACTGTTAACAGTTTTTATTTTGTGCACTCCCTTGTTTAAATCAAATATAAGTCTCAAATTTTTGCTACTTCTGCATTTTCGTTTGTAAAAGTATTTGCAAAATCAAAATTTTGGGAATAAATGAATAAATATTTTTGACTTGTTATATCTTCCATGCCATTCATCTTTGATTGCTTAACAATTCCTGTATCCAAGCCTCTGTGTTGACAGTTAGGGATTTTATCCGAGTTATTTAATATTTTAATCTGTTCTTACTGGAACCTCCATTGCTATATAATTTGGTTGAATATATTGTTTTAAATTTTGCACGTGATTATTGTCAATTTGAATTTATATTGTTTTGCCCATAAAACTGTTTTGAAACAGAATAATTCTCCTTTGTAATTAATGTGGCTCCACCACAAATATTCTCAATCAAAATATTAGCGTCTTCATTCTATAATTTGTTAAATAGCTTAATTTTCCAAGTTTTATTTATATCCATGCTTTTCACTCTATATTTTAGGGCCTAGGCATCAAATATGAAACTTTTAGCAACCCTTGAATGGGGAGGGGTAAAACCCCTTACTGTTGGCCAACACATTCAGTGTGGTCAACAGAAGCCAAGACTCAAAAAATATAAAAAGTGAAGGGAATAAATTATAATCACATTTGTCACTAGCATTTACCCTCTGTAGCTAGCTAGCTTTCATGGATACTGAGGAGAGCCAAAGCAACAGTTCTATTCTCTAAAAGCTTATGTTACATATATATTTTATGTTGGTTGTTATCTGGGACATTTTATATTTGTAACTATGACTATCTTGAGAAGATTGTGGTTGGAAACTTTCACATAACCAATATAAAGTAACGTTAGATGTGCCTCAGTTTAAACATATTGTCATGATGCAGGTTCCATCTTCCTGTTGCCTACCATGGAAGAGCATCTTCTGTTGTTATATCTGGAACAGATATTATCAGACCCAGGTAATAAGGTTTCTCAGTTTCATCTTTCTGAAAGTTCGTTGAAGTTTAATTCTAAAAACAATGCATGGAAACAAACCGTGATTTTTAGCTTTTCATCCATAATTTAAAAATCATATTAGATTATGTTAGTAAAAGCAAAGAAATGAGATGATAGAAATTGGCTATAATGGATTACTCCACAAAGAGTGGTAGTAACATTATATAGAATTAGAATTGTTTCAACTTGCACATGTTTGAAAATTTGTCTATTTCCTAAGGTTGTCTGATTGGGGACATTGCACCATGATAATTCTATTTGTTTTCTTTATCACCCCATTTTGTTGAAAAGCGTATGAGACTATCTTGAATGCCTTCCTTATAGTAGAAATTTCTTGGACATGATTTCATCTCCATTATTAGACCACAAGGTCTTAATTTGTCTACCTTTATGATTTTCAACTAATGTGTTGAATTTGACAAAGGATCCAAAGTAATCAAATTGTACTGACATTCAATATTTGATGATATGATGATATGGGAGAGAGTTATCTTCCTTATTTATAGGGATAACTATATAGGGACACACCTCTTCATTCTAGTTAAGAGGGGTTAGGGTATTAATTAAGACTAATGTTAAGGTTAAGCATGCCACAATTGCTTATCTTTAATATACTGAGGAATATATGATATTAGAATCATAACATTCCCATTCCCTTTAGAAAAGCGTTGCCCTCAACTCTTAGCATCTCTAAAATCTTTCATATAAATTGTTCATCATTCCATGTTGCATCGTCAATTGGCAAAGTCTTCCACTTGATTAGGAATTTTGATATGGTTCTTATTTGCAATATGATTTTGAGAAGTCCATGAATTTTTTTTATATTCCTCATGAATCCTTTTGCCATAGTACTAGCATGAAATAGATGAGAGTTCACAAAAATGTGCATACTTAAATAAGTTTGTCCACAACATCAAAACTGCATCAAGATGATTGGACCTTGGAAACCCTATAATGAATTCCATTAGTATTTCCTCCCAACATTGTGTTGGAATGCCTATTAGTTGTAAGAGACAAGGAATCTTTATTGTTTCCCCTTTATTTTTTTGGCATATCAAAAACTGGCCTTCCCAAAAGAAATCTTTCTTTCTATAATCATAGGTACAAAAAAATCTTCTAAAGTATCTTGTTAGGCCCCAAAATCCTCTCAAACCTTTAATGTTTTTAGGTTTTGGCCACTTTTTTATTGCTGCAATCTTCTTAGGGTCTTTAACACCTTTAGTTGACATCACATGTCCTACTTCTTTCACCCTAAAGACACATTTGGATTGTTTTGCATAAATTTTATAATCTTCCAATTCATTAACAATAGGAATATGAAACTTGTTTTTATGAGTGATCTTCTTTAGTTCCTTGTAATGTGAGCACATTCTCCATGGATTATCCTTTTTGTTAAGCATAATCATAAGGGATAATAGGCACTTTCTTTGGGATGAACAATGCTTCTTGGTAGTAATTCAATGTCATGACCATGGTCTCTTATTAGAGGTACAACCTTGGATTCTTGAAATATTTTTTAATGGTGTTGAATAATCTCTTGAATTTTGATTGATCTTGAGTTGCAACTTGTGCCTCTATAAAATATAATTGTGCCCATATATTATAGGAACCTTTTTTGAATAATTCTTCCATCCTATGGGAGCTAATAATTTCTCTTGGTAGTGATTGTATCACCAAAAGTATAAATTTTTTCCCATATGTACTAAAAGCCATGGAAAGATCTTGAAAATCGAAGGACATTGTTCCCAACTATTTAAGCCATTGTACCCCTAAAACAACATCTACTCCAATAGGAATAGCAAACATTTCCGAATCTAGATGATAATCTCCCATTGAAATTTTTATATCATGGCATTTACCACCACAAGGGAGTTGTTTTCCATTAGCTATCATGACTCAGAAGTTAGAGAGTAGATACACAAAACAATTGAGCTCATTAGCTAATCTTTTATCAATAAAGTTGTGTGCTACTTGTATCAACCAACACTGTCACCTCTCTTTTTTTCATATAACCAAACACTTGAAGTGTTTGTGGTTTGCTTGTTCCATTCAATGCATGTAAGGAAATAGTTGAACTTTGTTTTTCCGTTAATTTTTCATGTGTAAGTTTTGTTGTGACCTAATCACACATTGCCCCATTGCAAATGGGGACCCACTGTTTAGTCTCGTTTGGTGTTTTAGTGTTAGAGTTGGTTCTAGCGTTTGCTTTAGTTTCTCTGAGACTCTTTCGAGGCAGAGATGGGTCGGCACGTCCGAGGTCTGGGTTTGAGTTGAAATTTGTCATGATTTGAGATAGTTGAGTAGGTCAAGTCAGTGCTCAAGGGGTCAAATGAAGTTTTTGACGACACAGGAGTGTTCAAAAGGGCTGTTGTAGTAAAAATGATTGTTCAACGGGCGAATTCGGACAACCTTGGTTTTTCAAGAAAAACTGTTTTTTTTGCTTTTTTGCTTTTTCGAAGGTTCCATTTTTGGCATTTTGGGACCAATGGGGGATTTACTATTTTTAGAAATTTTGCTTTTTGCTTTTTTTCTATTTTTAGTAATTTCTATTTTTAGAAGGTGCTAGGGTTAGCGTCTTGAAAGTGTCAAGGCAGAAAACCGATAAAGTCTGCCCCAAACAAGAAGAAATCTTCCTCAAGCCATGAAGTTCACCCATGATGGAAAATCCAGTTGAATTCTCGAGAAATCCAGTTGAGGGGAAATCCACTAAAAATACATGAAATCTAGTTGAAGTCGCCCACCTTCAAGAGTAAAAATCCAATTAAAAGAAGAAAAAATTCCAGTTGGGTGAATATGTCTAAGTCAGAGGAATCCAATTCGAAGTGGATAAAATTGCCTAAGGCAAATGAGTAAAATCCAGTTGAAACCTCAAGAAATCCATGTTGAAGTTCTTAAGAAATCCAAAGATACCCCCTAAGGTGAGAAATTCACTTGAAATGATAGGAAATCCAGTTGGGGGGTGTATTTCCCAAGAGGAAGTCCACAAAATTGCCTAAGGCATGAAGTTTACTTGGGAGAAGGAAAGAAAATCTAGTTCAAAATCAAAAAATTCCACATGGGGGTCGACTTTCCTAAGCAAGTTAAAACAAAGTGAACGTAAGTTTTGTATGAAAACTTCACAAGCAAGCAAAAGGAAAAAGAAGAGAAAAACAAAGAAGGCGCCCAAGAGGAAATTAGAAAGAGGGAGCTTAAGGATAAGTTTTCTTCCTTTTTTTTAAATAAAGCATCCAATCATGAGATGGGTTGAATTCCTTGAGAAGGAAATATTTTGCTTATAAAAAGAAGCGCTTGAAGTCTCCTTTTCATTCAACACAAGTCTAAAATTCTTCTCAAGAAGCTGCAGCATAGCCATGAGAAATTACAAGCAAGTTCATAGGCTCCTCTCTTAATTTTGCAACTTTATCCATGAATTGCAAAGTTAATCAATCCAAGCAGAAGAAGTAAATACATTCACAAATTTAGGCTTCTATAGGTTCACAAGCTACGAATTTGGAGAGAAATAATTATTTAAATCCTAAGTTTTCAGACCTGCAGATAAATTCCAGCTTCAGACCTACGAATTCCAATTAAAAAATTAAATTTCTTTGAATATTCTTGAAGGGACAAGGGTTGGTAATAAGAATTCATTTTTGTTTGCATTTATTGCAGGCTAAATTCTGATTTTTCAGTCTTTAATCAATCCTTGCAGTCAAGTTGAAATTCTGGAATTCTAAATCATTTTATTTCACCATTAATGCACTCACCCAGCCTTAGGATTTTAAGCATAACGCCTTCTTTATGATTTATGCATGCTTTCTAACTTCAAGCTTCATACAAGCGCCATGTCTACATCAAAGAATGTGGGAGGAGGAGTTAGGAAGAATCAAGTCAAGGAGGTTCTCAAAGGGTTCTATCCAAAATCCTAGCTATCATCTAAGTGGAGGAAAGTTGGAGATACCAACTTTGAGCAATTCAATGTAATCCAACACAAGAGAAGAATGTTTGGCGCCCAAAATGAAATGCCTACGCCTATAGCAACAAACATGATCAAATGTGGACTTCATCAAGTAGTAGGTTTTCCACCTACGTTTCAATGTAGTGAATTGATGGTTCAATGTGCCAGAAGGTATGATCCACAAGCACGATCCATCAAGGCAGCTAATGGGATAACTTTGGTTTATTTCACTGAAGACTCAGTTAGGGAAGTGTTTGGCATTCCTCGTTGCCACAAGATGTTGAGCAGAACTCAAGAGGAACCACAAGCAATGTTTGATCAAGCGAAGGAGGCCAATGATACAAATGGTTTGAACTTGGAAGATTTAAAGGAAAATGTGAAAAGTGTTTATTTCAAAGAGATGGAGGCTATTAATGAAAATCAGCTAGAAATGTTATCTCTTTTAATCTATATGAACAACTTTCAGAGGCAAGAGGGTAAGTGGGAGGACACTTTTGATCAATGCATTGAAGCCTTGGATGTAATAGGAGTGCAACTGGATACCTTACCAAACATATCAATGGAGGAACTCAATTTAGTGATGGCAAGGTTCATTGCATTCACAGCCAGAGAGCAAGCCAAGGGGAATTGCGTTTTGGAATCTAGCTTGACTAATTAGCTTGCAAGGTGTCAGTGTCTTCCATGCTCCAAGTGGCTCTTCTTCCTCACACCACGTGTCACAGAAGCTAGTTATGCTTTTCTAAGTTAGGGTTTTTGGGGATAATCTTGGCCGTTGCTTTGTAATTGTGGTGCCTATATAAACCCTTCTCATTTCATTTGTTCAAAGAGACTTGTGAAATTGTTGCTATGAGCGCTATCAAACAATAATTAGACTCATTGATGAGCATTTGTTAGTTTGAAAGTTTGCATGGTTTCATATATTCTCAATAGGATAGATTTGTTTTCCGCAATTTTAAATGAATGAAGGATTGATAGTGTTTGTAATGGTGAAGTTAGTTCATACCTTTTTTAAATTGAATGATGTTCAATTTGATGTGTAAGGTTAGTCTGAACTTTCAAATTGCTAAACTTGAACTCTATTACTTATGTTCATTGTTCAAATTGAAGATGGCCTTGAGTAATAGGATATCATTTGTGAATCCCTTTGAAGATTGCACCATCTTTGTCTAGTTGTTGTACTTGGCAAAACAAAGATAGGTTTTAATTTCGCCATCCAATACTCGTCTCTTGAGTTCATAGGAATAGTTTAGAATTAGCCTAGTCTCTAAAACCCTTATCCTTTTTTATTTTATTTTCAAAGTTGGCAGTAGTAAGATCTCAACACTCATAGACAACAGTATCTGTATTCCAAAGTGTTGAAAAGTTGTTGCTAAAGTCCTAAAGGAAGAAGGATTGAACCAATAAATTGAGCGTAAGTCACCCTTGCAATACCAGCAAAACATAGCAAAACCAACTGAGATTATCCTATATGCACCAGGAACCTTGGAGTCTACTTTGTGATCACTTAGTTTAGCACATTGGAAACTTTGTTCAAGAGAGAATAGGATATTTCATTGGGTATTTTATTCTAATGTTGGTTGAGGTCACAAAACCCCCATCAACAAGTTCCATATTGGGTTCTTCTATAGTGATGTCTTCCTTTTTCTTAACCTCATTCTTAATAATCATTAATCTCTTCTCATTATTACCACATTTATGACCCCTAACCATTTGCTATTACAATGCCAACATAAACCTTTTTCTCTTTTCTCTACCTCTTGTTGAGGAGAGAGCTTAGTTATTTCTCCTAGGTTAGAGAAGTTAGCCTCATTTTTGTTAATATACTTAGTGATATTTCCATTTTTCTATTCTATGGTTTGGTCTTGTGTGGATCTTTTAGTGGTAGTGTTTTGTTGCTCAATATGTAATGCATATTGCATAGCTTTTCTAACTATACAAGGCTCCAACAAATTTGGTTATTAAGTCCATTGATGTAAATTTGTAGCATTTGGTAAGGTGTCACTTTGGGAGCTTGAATCGTTAATATCAAATGTTCAACATTATATTCAGCTACAAACTTAGATTGTTTTAAATTTTTTAATTGGGTAAAATAGCTTCCAATACATGGTTGCTCATTGAAGGTTTTTAATTCATAACTAAATTCTTTCCAACTAAACATATTTGTCTTTTGATTGTCACTCATCTTCCATTGGTAAGGTCCTAATTCTAAAATAGTACGTCTATGTCAACCATGACATTATCTGGTATATTATGAAGTTTAAATTTTTGTTCCATGAGGCTTATCCATGAAATTACATTTCTGCCATCAAAATAATCGATGTCTATTCTTGGTAGGTTCAATCATTGACTTTGAAAAGTTGCTCCTATCCCTTGATATTATTTGTTAGGGTTGTACCCACCTTGGTGGTTTTGTTCAAGTTTTAATTCTAATAATATTTCCTTCTTAAACCTATCTAAACGCTCATTTAAGGATGTTACAAATAGATCAAATAATTTATCCTTAATGAAATGTATGACTGTTTCATGTCCTTGTGGAATTCTTTCCTCAATTTTAGGTGGCAGACAATAAAAAGTGTCGTTGAATTTAGTATTCATAGAAATGTCCTTTCGTCCTAAAGATGACATGGCTTCAAGTGTGTTTTTATTTTTAACTCTAGAATATTTTATTTTTTTGATAAGGGCAACTTAAGGTTGCATGTATTAAAAAAATAGCAAAAAAATTACATCTTTACTGCTTAAAATGCCAATTTTTGTCATTTGGAACCCAACCCACCCATCAACACTGGTGTGCTGCAGAACCATCATCTTGCAATGCACTTGAATCCATCTACAAAGAGAGAATGGGCCGAGACCTTTAACAGAGAAAGGTGACGACCACAACTGGTTACCAAAAGAGAAGATTGCCACTGTTGAGTGGAGATTAGGCACAATAGAGGCACCATAAACAGCAGCCAAAGAAGATCCACACCCTGCCAATACAAGGAAGCCGCGTTGTGGACGAGCCTGAAGGGCTTTGTAATGTCCCCCTTTTCAGCGTGATCTTGTTTGCAGAGTGTTAGCCTATTTCTTGGACCCTTGTGGGCTAACTGGATTGGTTAGAGGGTCAGTGGTACTTTCTGGAGAGTTTGATCGTTCTGGTTTTCAGAGCCCAGTGACTGGTTCACAGCAGGCGTTTGCAGTGCAGGAGTCGACAGCTTCTGACGGCACAGGATTATATGGTGTTTTGAGTGAGTTATGGGTTTTTAAGTGATTTAAATATTAATGGATTTAATATTTAATTATAAAGTCAAATTGACTTTATATTTTTAAATCACTTAAATATTCTCTAAAAGTGATTTAATATTTTTAAATCACTTAAATGAATAAAGTGCGCCCAAGTATTTAATTCATATACTATTGAAATGAATTAAATATTATTTAAAAGATTTTAATATCCAAAAGTGGCGTATTTTCTTGGGATTCGTGCCTTTGCATAAAAGGGCATTTCTGGCAATGAGAAACTCACCTTTTGACAATTTCGACTTTGCCTTGTGCTATTTCCTGTGCATTCTCCTGTGATCAGGGTTTGAACAATTTTTCCATTGAAGAACGATAACTCTTCAGTGTTGAGCACTTTTGAGGCTGTGAGAGATCAGCTGAATTTGTGCAGTTTGTGAGAGCTTCATACAGAGGTTCTACTGGGCTTGAACTGTGTTTCCTATTGGATTTCTTTATCAGTTTCAGAGGGTTTTGGGAGATGGCGCCTTCATTTCATCTGGCAGACATCATACTTCTTGGCCGTACCTTCTAAGTGAGAATTCAGGTTGTTTGCAGTGAAGTGCGTGGCTCTTGTGCAAGGGCGTTTGGGCATTTCTTGGAGAAACGCCTTCTTTTCTGAGGGTTTCTCTTCATCATTTTAGGCGTTTGGCTTGTACTCTTCATCTGCCACCGTTTTCAGGCTGGATTTTGCATTCTGTAGCTTTCTACACCAGATTTGGTCAGTTTTTCACCATCTTGGCTGGCAAACTGGACTACTTTCTTAAATAAATAATCTGGACACTTCCGGGTATGTTTATGAGTTCTAAATCCATTGTTGAGCATATTTATTATCTTCTGTATTGTCAATTCGCCTGAAATAACTCAGATTTACATTTTATATGCATTTATGCTGTGCGCCCCTTCTCTTCTGTCTATCAAATTTTCTCTAAAAAACTAAATAACACTAAAAAGACTTAAGAAATATTGGGGTTTGAGTTGAGAGCCAGCAGGGCTCATCACAGTGGTATCAGAGCGGTTTCCTGCCATCCTGTTGGGCATTGATCATGGCTACTTCAATTACTCAGAGGCAGTGGGACAAGAATATGGAGAAGCTGAAACAAAGTTTGAAAAACTTGGATGAAAATCAGAAAGGGATAAATGAATTGATTTCAGATCCTGCAACCTTAGATAAAACAGCAAGGTTTATGGCATCCATCTTCAGGTCTACATCACAAAATAAAAATGAGATACATGAGGTCTCTACAGGTGAAGTATCCAGAAATCTTCACAATGAATTCTCAACAGTTAGTGACCAGCATACAGCTGATCTTATGGAGGACAAAAATCAGACTTACATAGAAGTAGATGTTGGGCACAGGACACTTCAGGATGAGCAAGTGTTGTTTGAAGACAAACCAGTTGTATTAGAGCAGCCAAATGAAGATAAGGTTTCTTGTGATGCTTCATTAGGTGAGTCTAGCATTACTTCATCCTATCATGGTAAAGAATCAGATTGTGGTTCGATGAATGTTATTCATTCATGTGAGAGTCTATTGGAGGCCCAAGATATTAAGGTGGATGTGAAAGTTGATCCTTTACTTAGTGGGGCAGCCACTAGTGTTTTGTCTACACGTGATGAAGGAGACATTTTACAATGGCATGATGTCATTACGGATTTGTTTGAGGACAGCAGCTTAATGCCTCATCATTCTCATGAAATAGGAGCTTGTGATCATGAGCAAGCCAATGAGATAATATCATCCTTTGATGGAAGCCCTACATCCATTGGTGGACATGAAGATATCAAGCATAAGAAGACTGATTTTGTGTACTTTGGCATTGAAGAGATTAGAAGGTCTGAAATGCTGAATGAAGAGTGGTTGAGGAAGGCCAAGGAGGCTAGGTTAGTTGCTGCAAATGCAAAACAACGTCTTCAAGAGGTGAAGGAAAAAGTCAATCACCTAAACATAGCAAGATATAAAAGGATAGATGACCTTAGAAGGCTTTTAACTCAAAGAGAGGATGGATATGGATATGTACCTTGTTCTAATAATGATTCACCATGTGAGGTTGAAATTGTTCAAAGTTTGGAAACTCATTCTTCTAGGGGTTGCATATGGGATGACGATGGTCCAGTTTCTCTTCCTAGAGTAGATGGTATTCCGTATGATGATCTTCTCTTCGAGTTAGATATTACTCACGATCTGGCAGCTATCTACTTGTTGCTTGGTGATTTAATCTTCTTAGACTCTTCATTGATCGATGGTTGTCCTACTTGGAGTTGGCATGATTTGCAGAGTTGGGATTTAGGATCTACATTGCTAGATGGTTGGTTTCATGGGTTGACAGGTTATGGTGACATCATGGGTTCCAGCTATAGACAGAGATGTTGTGTTGCGGATGCTTCCCGATATTCTTACTTTATTATGATGGATGGATGTGAGTACCGTTTATATTGGGATCCAGGTGGCGACAGGATTGGTACTGTGTTTTGGATGAGTTCCATGCATTGGCTTCACCACTTTTGGAATGGTGAAGTTGAGATCAGTGTTGAGCAGCGAAAGACAGTTGATGACAGTAGGGACATTTCACAGCACTATCCTTGGGATCCTGGTGGAGTGGTTGATCCTTTGTTGTTGAGATTGCTTGCGGTCAAGCAATTTCAGGGAGGGCGGATTGTAATGTCCCCCTTTTCAGCGTGATCTTGTTTGCAGAGTGTTAGCCTATTTCTTGGACCCTTGTGGGCTAACTGGATTGGTTAGAGGGTCAGTGGTACTTTCTGGAGAGTTTGATCGTTCTGGTTTTCAGAGCCCAGTGACTGGTTCACAGCAGGCGTTTGCAGTGCAGGAGTCGACAGCTTCTGACGGCACAGGATTATATGGTGTTTTGAGTGAGTTATGGGTTTTTAAGTGATTTAAATATTAATGGATTTAATATTTAATTATAAAGTCAAATTGACTTTATATTTTTAAATCACTTAAATATTCTCTAAAAGTGATTTAATATTTTTAAATCACTTAAATGAATAAAGTGCGCCCAAGTATTTAATTCATATACTATTGAAATGAATTAAATATTATTTAAAAGATTTTAATATCCAAAAGTGGCGTATTTTCTTGGGATTCGTGCCTTTGCATAAAAGGGCATTTCTGGCAATGAGAAACTCACCTTTTGACAATTTCGACTTTGCCTTGTGCTATTTCCTGTGCATTCTCCTGTGATCAGGGTTTGAACAATTTTTCCATTGAAGAACGATAACTCTTCAGTGTTGAGCACTTTTGAGGCTGTGAGAGATCAGCTGAATTTGTGCAGTTTGTGAGAGCTTCATACAGAGGTTCTACTGGGCTTGAACTGTGTTTCCTATTGGATTTCTTTATCAGTTTCAGAGGGTTTTGGGAGATGGCGCCTTCATTTCATTTGGCAGACATCATACTTCTTGGCCGTACCTTCTAAGTGAGAATTCAGGTGGTTTGCAGTGAAGTGTGTGGCTCTTGTGCAAGGGCGTTTGGGCATTTCTTGGAGAAACGCCTTCTTTTCTGAGGGTTTCTCTTCATCATTTTAGGCGTTTGGCTTGTACTCTTCATCTGCCGCCGTTTTCAGGCTGGATTTTGCATTTGTAGCTTTCTACACCAGATTTGGTCAGTTTTTCACCATCTTGGCTGGCAAACTGGACTACTTTCTTAAATAAATAATCTGGACACTTCCGGGTATGTTTATGAGTTCTAAATCCATTGTTGAGCATATTTATTATCTTCTGTATTGTCAATTCGCCTGAAATAACTCAGATTTACATTTTATATGCATTTATGCTGTGCGCCCCTTCTCTTCTGTCTATCAAATTTTCTCTAAAAAACTAAATAACACTAAAAAGACTTAAGAAATATTGGGGTTTGAGTTGAGAGCTAGCAGGGCTCATCACAGGCTTATCTACCCATACCCAACCTAGGCAAGGATCTAGAGGAAGAGCCCGCATAGGGAAGATGCATCCTCCCACGGTCTTAGCACCGATGCCGACCTCTGCCAATTGTAGGAAGAAGGGCTCCAAACCAGAAAAGGTGAGTGTGGTAATTGCCTCCAATTCTGCAAGGAGGCTAGTAAAAGGCCACAACCTAGTCCTTACATTTGCTCGAGGTCATCTTCCATCCCAAGCATCGATATTCTTAGCTCTTCCCCATCCACTGCAACTCTAGATTATTATTTTTATTATGTAATGGGGATAATATCTAGTATGTGTTGTAACTATAAAATTTTAGAATAGCGGACTATGATAAAATTTGATGTTTCTGTTTTTACCAAACTTTGACCACTAAATTAAGGAATATATTTGATGTCTAAAAATAAATATCAAAGAACTTTCCAAAAATGTAAATATTTTTAAAAATTTCTGAATTTTGTGGCCTGTAGAGCAAATTAATTGAAAATCACAAAATTCGAATAACTTTCACAAAACTTATCACAAACCTCTGATTTTTTTACTGAAGCTTAATGATATGCGTCCTTCAAAACCTAGAAAAAATCAGGTCTAAATTCGCAATGTTTTGAAACTTGTGGCAGAAACAAAAATATTGGCCTAAATCGTAGCTTTGATACTTGTTGTGACCTTTTCACACATCGCCCCATTCAAGATGGGGACCCCTAATTTTTGCTCCATTCTGGTCTTTTTGGCTTTGGTTTTTGTCTCTCTCTCTTTCTGTCTCTTTTTTGATATCTGCCTTTCGAGGATTGTGCCCGTCATTGAGTTTAAACATGAACTTTTGGCCAAGTCTGAAAATTAGGGTTTCCATCTTTCCAACCAATTTGTGGTCAAACGAAGTGAATAAATTGAAAACAGAGATTAACATTGATGTCAGTATGATTCCAGCAAGCTTCCATTGAAATTTCATTAGATTCTGGCAACTTACTATTTTTAGTGAGTGTGCAATTCAGGGCATTCCGTCGACGTTCTCGAAATTCCGACAGTCGCACCGCATTCAGAGCACATTAGGCTGCTCACTGGCAAAATTTGAGCTGAAACCAACCACTTACTATTTTTAGCAGTCCAGCTTCCAGAGCAAATTTCAGGGGTTAGATGCAGAGTTTTTCAACGCATGTCTGGAGATTCCTTCTGGGTTTTCAGAGACCTTCGCAATGGTGTGACATGCAAAGCGAGATAACAACTTTTAGAATTCAATCTTCCGAGGCTATTTTTAGGGTTTGCATGTCAAGGTTTTCTTTGCATGTCGGCATATTCTTTATGGGTTTTTCGAGAGCTTCGCAGTGATGTGACATGCAAACGGAGATGGTCACTCATTTAGGAACTTACTATTTTTAGTAGATGCATCCCGACAGTCGCCTCCCAGCACTTCAAAATCACGAGTTGATTGCAATACAACATAAATGAGAACAAACGGAGATCGTTTGATACGCATGCAAGACCAATTAGGGTTTCTAGCTTCGGGACCCAAAAAGAGGCGTAAAAAATCAGAATTTTCGAAAATCGGTGTATACCACCGCGATCAGCATCTTCCAAGCTATCTGTTGGTAAAATTTGAAGGCAAACGGGGCACTTACTATTTATAGTAAGGCATTCCAGAAACAGGCTATAAATAGAAAGTCAGCATCAGACACTAGTGTCAACAGGCAGATCACCCAATGAGGAGCACGTCATTCAAATTTCAAGTCAAACGGAGTCATGGAAATCTCAAAATCAAGCAGCTGCTATAAATAGTAAGCCACCTCCAGAAACATGCCAGAAATAGCAAGTCATTACGAGGTCTCAGCGTGAACAAGTCAAGCAGGTGATAAGGACCCCATGCCGCGAATTTCAAGATAAACGGAGTTGCAGAGAATGGAAAATCAGACACTTACTATTTTTAGTAGGCTTGGGCAGAGAAATTAGGGTTTCCTAAATTCAAGGGCAAGACACGACAGTAATGCAAATGCAACATCCAGCCATGATCACCACACTTCAGGCAATCGGCACGCAAAATTTGAAGGCATTCTGAGCAATTGCTATTTTTAGTAAGTTGCTAAAATAGCAGGTACAGATAGATATCAGGCATTAGTAGCGCAAATGCATCCTGAAGTTCAGAACAAAGCAAAATCCAGCCTTTTTGGAGCTTGAAATTAGCTTGAAGTGCAAAGTTGACAAACTTTCTAAAAATAGCAAATTAGGGTTAGCATGATCGAGTTGCCCTAAATCAGGCAAAGGGCATAAAATTCACTGAAATTGATAAATTTTCAAGTCCAGCCAGTAAAGAACGCCTTTAAAAGCTGAAGGTTGGTGGAAATTCTCTAAGCACTGGAAATTTGAAGTTCACAGGCCAAATGCACCTTGAGAAGTTGAAGAGGAGGCTTGAAAAATTTCTAAGTCATGAAAATTTGATGCTCCATGGGTAAAATGCGCCCTTGACTTGGAGGAGGCCATGAAGAAATCTTTCTAAGTATAAAAACTTGAAGTAGAGGGTCTTATTTGCGCCCAGGGTAAAGGAGAGATCTCGAAATTTGTCTAAGTCTCGAAATTGAAAGCTCAAAGTCCCAAATGCGCCTTGCTTTGTCTGGAAAACTTGGATGAAAATATCTAAGTGTTTGAATCTGAATGCATGTCCCTCCAAATGCGCCTTGAAGCTGGAGGAGGTTGAAAAAGTTTGAATGTGGCGAAATTGGAAGTTCACCCCACTAAATGCGCCCTAGCTTGAAGAGTCATGAAGAAATTTTCTACGGTAGTGAAATTTGAAGCTCACAAGCCCAAATGCGCCCAAGAGTTTGAAAATTGATAAAGAAATCTTGTAAGTGTCAAAATTGTAAGCTCAGGGTATGATTTGCGCCTGGCTGGGAAAAGGTTGAAAATATATTCTAAGTCTTTTAAATTTGAAAGTCAACCTCCTATATGCACCTGGACTTGCCTGTGGGGCCTTGAATCTTTCCAAGTTCAACACTTGATGTAGAGGACCTCATTTGCGCCCTTGGAAGAGAAGATGAGTCTAAAATATTCTAAGTACTTGAAAATGAAAGCTCACATGCTAAGATGCGCCTTAGTTTGGAGGGGGAAGCTGGAAATGTTACTAAGTGGTTAAAAATTAGAAGCTCAAGCCCCCATTTGCGCCCTTGAAAGAAGATGGAGTAAAGAGTTCATTGAGTGTTACAAATTTGAGGCACCACCTGCCAAATGCGCCTTGACTTGTGGAAGGTTGAAGAAAATTGACTAAGGCACTCAAACTTGAAGCTCCCTACCTCATTTGCGCCTTGACTCATGAGTGGACCCTTGAAATTTTCTAAGTATAAGAAGTGAAGGCACATCCTTTGAAATGCGCCCACCAAGCTAAAGAAGGTAAGTTAAAAGTCTCTAGGTGTTGGAAACTAGAAGTAGCCCCTTCCATATGCGCCTACACTTGAAGAAGCATAGAAAAATATTCTAAGTATAAAAACTTGAGGTAGAGGGGGTGAAATGCACCTTCACTTGTGAATGGAGTTAGAAATTTTTCTGAACTTGAAGTATAACCTTCCAAATGCGCCTAGGTAAAAGGAGTCACTTGGAAATTTTCTAAGTGTTGAAAAATGAAACCTCAAGGGTAAAATGCGCCCAGCTAAGAGAGGAGGTTTTGAAAAATATTCTAAGGCGTACAAACTTAGAGTTACTCATGGCATATGCGCCCAGATTTAAGGCATGATAATTGCAAGATGAAGGCTGAAATGCGCCCAACTTTGAAAGAGAGGCATGTGAAGTTTTTCTAAGTATAAAAAAGTGAAGGTAGAAGGCCTCAAATGCGCCATGGCTGAAGCTGGAGATGGATGAGAAATTTAACTAAGTGTCCAAAATTTGAAGCTTGAGCTCTTATATGCGCCTAAGTCAAGGAAGTGGAGGTGAAATTTTCTAAGGAATTGAAATTGGAAGTCCACCATGTTGAATGCGCCTGGCTTGAAAGAGGTAATATCAAAAGTTTAAAATTTTCCAAGTGTGGAAATTTGAAGTAAGCCATGTGAAATGCGCCCAAACTAGAGGACTTAAAATTTTCTAAGGCGTAAAAATTTCACCTCTAGAGGGAAGTACGCCCAAGCTTGCTGAGGGATGAAGAAATTTGCTAAGGCATAGGTAAATTGACAGGAAAGAATCAAAATGTGCCAGCTTCGTGAGATTGAAGAAACTTTTCAAAGTTGAGCAAGAAAATATGCCCAAAGATGAAAAATGGAAATAAATTTGATGTGAAAATTATTTTTCTAAGGTCCAAAATTCAAAAAATTAAATGAACTTGTTCATTGTGTACCCATGGATTTGACACGTTCTAAAGAAAATTTTCTTCTGGGTATTGGACGTCTGCGATGAGGAATGGATTTTAAAGTCTTCCACACTTTGTCGAGGCCTTCAAGGTGAATATTTTGATGGGCAATAGGTTGATGAATTTCCTAGGGAAAATTTGAGAAATTTGTAAGGCATGAATAAAATGTGTTGTTGACATAAAAATGCCTTGGCGGATAAATTTGAAAATGATCGCCTAGATGATTTTTGATCAATTTCCTGATGAAAGCATTTTTCTCGAGCCTGAGTTGGATGATACGCCCTTGAGGAAGATGAAGTTTGTCTAAGGCATGAAGAATTTGAACGCGAAATTGGCTAGTCAAGACGATGAACGCTTGGAAGTTAGAGCGTGAAAATCAGGTAAGTAAAGTGAATTTATATTATGAAGTGTTTTAATGCTCTTCTCCTTGCTTGTTTTGCAGGAGAAACGTCGAGACCAAACAATGATGACTTAAAGTGATGAAGCAAGTAATCCAAGACTACATTTCAACCTCGAAAGAAGAAAAGTTGCGAAAAATGGCTTAGTGTTGAGACTTAGTATAACTCAAGTGACAAAGAAGAAGTTGAAGAACGACGTCAAGAAGATTGAGAACAGTGTGAATGCGTCTACAAACGGGAATCTTCTAGAAGATGGTGGCCATTAATGGCTCATTTATTACCCCACCCCTCTTGGTGGTGGTTTTTAGGGCGAATCTTGTTTAAAGCTGAGGTGGCACAATTTGGGCCATCCAGCCGATTGTAATATGAGCCGTCCGCTGGACTTGGCCAGCTATATAAAGGGGAGTCCCCTCATTTGTACATTGGTAGTTAATCAGTTGGATATCAGAGCAGAGTAGAGAGTAAACATTTTTGGAGTTAGAATAGTTTAGTTTCATTGCATTGTTTGAAGGAGAAGGGGAATTCTCCCTTTGAGAATTTTTGCAAGAAATTTTCACGAAAGCTAATCATAATAAAAAATTTCATTGATGGTGAACTCCACTTTTGTCATGAATAGTTTTGTGAGGTTTCTTCTTCCTTCAATTTCAAGTAGGATTTAATTTTCATGCAAGTAGTTTACTTTGGATTTGTGGTGTTTGATCGAAGTAGCTTCTCTTTATCCATACCACTAGCAACTTACTGATGGTAAGTCGACCTTGCATGGTCAACTGGAAAATACCTCAAACTTAACTTTGATTGTGGTTCTTATGCTTATATGCATCGTTGTGATGGTACATGTATGTCGAATTATAATTTGAATATTCTTCGTTACTCCCCTGAAGATTGCACCGATTTTGCTGAAGTTGTCCGATGCGAGGCTAAGTGAAATTTGGTTGAAGTCTGCTGAAGTCGAGCTCCACATATCTTGCATTTAGAATAGAACATAAACTTCTTAGGCCCTACACTCATTTAATTTCAGTCCATTTCTGGTTAGATTAGGAAACTTGTACCCACTTGCTAAATCATTTTAATTACACGAAAGCCCTTGGTCCGCTGTCTACTGCCAACTGTCGAACAATTGTGTAAGTCCCCTTAAAATACCAGCAATATCACATCAAGCCAACTGAGACTATTCGCACTGAAGGAACCTTGGAGTTAAATGTATGATCTATCTCGCAATCTTAGCATGCAGGAAACTTTGTTCAAGAGAGGATAGGGTAGCCGTTGGCAACTTTATTCTGTGTTGGTGTAGTCGCAAAAACCACGTCAACAATACCCACTTGTTATGACATTTTTTGAAAATATTTATAAAAATCAGAAATATAGCAGACCACTTTGAGGTGGTGACTTCCAATAATCAAATAATAATATGAGAATTCAATATTTGATGATGATATGGGAGAGAGTTCTCTTCCTTATTTATAGGGATAACTATATAGGGACACACCCCTTCATTCTAGCTAAGAGAGGTTAGGGTATTAATTAAGACTAATGTTAAGGTTAAGCATGGCACAAGTGCTTATCCTTATTGTACTTAGGAATATATAATATATACTTAGGAATATACAATATTAGAATCATAACAACCTATATCTTGCTTCTCTTGGATAGATGACAATTTGTGAACCATACAAATTTTGTTCAGTTTGGCTAAATACTGAATATTGAAATGTCTATTTCTCATGCCACATAATGTTGATGTTGTCCTTCACAACTAAGACACACAATGTAATTATGACATGATCAACTAGCTTTTACAAATTACATTATCCAATGCCCAGGGCATCCCATTATGTCTTGCTTCACATCAATTACAATACACATCTTTTTTAGGATTTTCAATTGACAGACTAGCAGAAAATAGATTTTTTTCATCTTTGGAACAAAATTATCATTCCTCACTTGAATTTTATTGTATCTTTGAGAACAGTTCAAACATTCCCTATCCCTTCCACTGCCCGTGCTTTAAATTACCCAAAGAAATAGAATCTATAGAACTCAAATCAGTAGTAAACTTGACATACTAGTCACTGTGGCATGTGACATATTGAGATGCACCATAGTCAAAGAGCCGCCAACAACTCATTGCATCATTGTTATCTTGGGAAGATGATGCAGTCAGAACCTGGGTACCCATTGAAGGACAGCCAAGGCCTGTAGCTAACTGCACCTAACTAGACATAAATATCGAGCACATTGAGAATGACTGAAAAATAACAACTTGCAATATAAAATCAAACTCTATAATAGTTCACAAACTACAATTAAATTAATAACAGCTCAAACATAGAGCCACAACCCATACAAGCTCGGTGGCCAAAATAACAGGAAGACATCACGACTTCCAAATTTCAAAATCTACACGCTCTGAATTCCTATACTACTGATTTCTAACTCCCTTAATACTATACTCCTCTCTCTAACTTAAAAGATTATGTTCTTTTTTGTATTGTTTTCTATCTCAATACAACTACAATCAGACATATAATCAAGACTATCACCACGATTAAGGTATATATGCAAGCAGCGACCCACTCCTCCTTCAAATGCTACTGACTGCTATATTTTCAATCAACTTTAATATTTCCTATTACTTTCCCCATCTACAACTACTATCAAGACTCTACTGTAAAACCAAAATCAACATCTTTCTCCTAAAATGTTTTCTCTAGATATCTTTGAATCTCTTCCTGCCCAGCCCAAACACCTTCATCAACATAATAAAGGATAAGAATCTCTATTTTTAGCAATAAGAGAGTGGAAGTCATCATGGACAGGTGCATTAAGGTGCTGGAAACTGCCAGAACTAAATAAGAAATGCTGATGTTAGATAAGGACAATCACCAATCAAGAGCTGCCAACAGTTATTATGCTGATATATTAAGGAATTCACCAATAAGAATTTTTTCACTCAGCCGCCCTTCACTCACCATTAATCTCCACAACTTGCCTTTTTAAAATGCCAAGACAAAACCGCCGATAATTACTTCATTCCATTATTAAATAGAAAATTCGCCCTCTTCACTCCATGCCAAAGCTAAATAAAGGAGATTTGTTAGCCACTGCCCAGGAATAGGATGTCAGTTAGTCAAGCCTGCCACGATTCAAATACAAGTCGCCTCCGTCCAGAAAGAAACACTAATTTCATATGGAATTAACTGTCTGATTTGTCCTGTGGTTCCTAGCAAGGAACGGTGTTAGATGCTCCTACATCAGAAGATGCCATAAAAGCATACTCTTCCTCCTTGTAATCTTGCTCTGCTTCAATTGTCATATTATAGGATACATAATATTGTTGGTTTTGACATTCTTTTCTGATATTCTCAAAACTTATGATAATAATAACACTTCACTTTGAGTTTGGATTATGAATCAAAAGTTGGAAGCTTTCTTTGCTTTTCCCTTATATTGTGCAACAAGTGCACTCTCAGATTGTCTAGAACTATACTCAGCTATTTGCATTTGTTTTTTTTCTTTTTGCAACAAACATAAACTATTTTTTTCAAAGGTGAGTGTCTGACTTTCTGCCAAAAAATGCAAAGATTTAAAAAAGCTTCAAATGGCAGTAGTAAGTTATTGATGACAAGAGCAACAATATCATTTTCATCTACTAGTTTATTTATTGACAACGAATAATTGATCCCTTAGGTCCTTCATCCTTAAGTAAATGCTTTGAAAGTGGCCCACCTTCACCCAATGTTGTGGAAAATAATATGTTTTTTAAATACAAGACTTCTTCGAAAGTTCTGATATATATTTTTTTATACGCTCCCAAAGATCCCTAGTGGAAGTGGCATTCCAAACCTCTGGAATAAAGTCATTAGAAGTGAACAATTTTAATTAAAAGTCTTCTTTATGACAGTTTTTTAAAATCTGCAAGATTTGAAACTGTTCTGTTTTCTGTTTTTAGAATTATTCTATTACAATTCTTATACTTAGCAATGGTGAGTTTTTTTAGTTTCAATAATCAAAGTTTGGTGTGTCAATTTTTGGGCATTAGGCAAAATAAGATTTTGTATATTGGCCATGATAATGCAACTTTGCATTTACAGTAAAAATTTCAGACCTTGTTAAATAATTGCAAAACAATGCATAATTTTTCACAAATGTCGAAAAATACTACAAACTTTGAATGTTTGCAACAAACAATTGCAAGGGATTTCAAAAACTCAGTACCCAGGCACGCACTTGTGAAAATCATCCTTTTATAGCAGTCTCTTTTTCTTCAATTGGCCTTTGACAGCAAAGATTTAGCTCTTATCAGCAGACTTTAACAGCAAATTACAATTGGCTGTTAATCAGGGAAAAGCAGCAAAACAGATCTACAAATCAGATTTTTTTTGGGGAAAAATGTACTAAACTACTGTTCATCGGTATGGTACTCTTTGTCTGTGCCGTACCAAACCATTACTGTTCATCCATAGCCTATCATTGTTCATTTGAATGCCCACTGTTTATCCATACTGCCACAGTTCATCCATATAGCCACCGTGGAAATCTGATAACATTAATTCATACTGCTACTGTTCATCCATACCATTTTTTCACTTTGGGCACCACAGATTTTGGTGGCAATTCTCCTTTCTCCCTTCAATCTTCTTCTCAATCTGCATACCCTTCCAAGGGCTTCCTCACTTTGGATCAGCATACCCTTCCTAGGTCTTTCTTGCTTTGTACATCGTACCCTTCCTAGGGTATCCTTTTGCTTTGATATCAAATGTTGGAACAATGAGTGCATGAAGTCTGAGAGAACTAGATGACACATACTTCAATGAGAGAGGCTTGTATTTATTATTGAATGGGGAGGTTACAAGGTGTTTGTAACTTAATTGGAAATTATTATTTAGACATAATTAATCTGGTGTTATTACATTTATAACATAAACAATAAAATGCCAATGTCTATGTAAGTGTATTCTAACATTATATCGTATCTAATACTCTCCAAGTAATCTTTGTAACTTTATTAAAATGTTCTCTAGGCATCTTGATTCCAAATACATAATTATCATTCTTATCAAATTGTGTTGTTCAAAGCCCAACATTTGATAATAGGTGTGTAAGGAAGCGTAGGTAAACTTCATAAACTCTTCTTAAACAAGCTCCGTAGCCTATTCACAAACCTTTGCTGTTTTAGCTAATCTCGATGGGCTTTTCTTACGAACTAAATCCAGCATTCGCCAATTATAGTTTCTAATTGACTCCCCGTTTTCCTATTACAGGCCTGGAAGATCATTGTAAGTTTTGGCTTCTGTATTCCACTCTTTTGAATTCTCTGATGGACATTATAATAACTTGCATTTGTCTTTTCATGGTTTTGGATAATGTACCATTGGTTCATCTGGTACAAACCTTGCTGCAGACATGTGATGTCACATCCCACTCTTGGCCTCCAGCGTAGATCTTCTCCAGCTCCTTCTTTCATTGAAGGATCCTTACTTTCACACAAATTTTAAATTGCAGTCAGGTCTGTTGGTCCTTAGTTTGCTGAAGTTTCTTTCCCAGTCCTAGGGTTTATAGTGTTTAATTTCAAATTTCTTACCTGGTCTTAATTGCTTTTGGTATACCATTTATTTTATTTACATGCTCCTAGCAACATCCATCAAGGTAGTTTTAGGTTTTACCATGACCAAAATTGAATCTTTTGTGTGAAGGTTTTCTTGGGTGGTTTAATCATAATCATGGTATTGGTGTCAGTATTTCTGATATAATATCGAAAACACCAATTTTATCTTAGAAAAGTAAAATTTAATAATGTAGATAGCATTTATATGGTGAATAAAGTGCTAAGATATGTGATTGATTTAATGGACTTTCGAGAAATAATTTTAAATGAACCTTCCAATTGTGAGTTAAAAGCTATGTTCTGTTCTTGGCTATTTTATGACTTGTCTTTTTTAAAATACCTCTTAAAAAGGCATCTTCTTTATTTGATTTTTACAGAGGGCAAAAGCGTCCAGTTGGTAATTCTCCACCAGGTTTTGGACCAAGTGTAAAACTTGATTTTGAGCTTGAAATGGTAAAGTTCTTGGCAATCTTCCAGTAAGTGAAATCTAGTAGCCATGACAAAATCTATGGCACAGCATACATTTTATTTGTTTGGAAATTCAAATTTTAATCATCAAAGCAAAAGGAAGAGGATAGAGTTTAGCTTTTGAAAATAATGTTTTTTTGGTATATGTGGAGTACAACAGAAAATTATAGCAGAATTAATGCTCTTACTCAAAAAATTGCAACAAATGGCAATTGGATGTCATCATAGTATACTAGAGCAGAACTTGATCTTTTGATTAAAAAATTTAAAGCATGGACAGCTGAAAGGATCAAACGGGTTATAACAGATTTCTGAAACTGAAGGCAGGGATTTGGCCTTTGGGTTCATAGGTTAAACTTATATTTGGTTGTCTGGAGTCATTCTATACTTGGTCTGAGCTCCCCGTATTGTCTTACTTTTCATCATAATTGTAACAAGGATATAGGTTTTGTCCCTTATTCAAATATATAAGTTTCATGTTTTATTCAATATATATTGGTTGATGATTTGGGGATTTTTCTTCCAGGCTATGCTAGTTGGTCCTGGAAATGAGCTGGGTACATCTGTGAACATTGATGATGCAGCTGATCATATCTTTGGATTGGTTTTAATGAATGATTGGAGTGGTAGTTATTCATGACAAATTCACACCTTTTGACCTTTTTGAATTTTTCTGAAAGCCTTCAGATTGTGGCAATAAAATAGATGAAAAAAGAAACTATTTATTGGAATAATAATGCCATTTCTTTCACAATTTTATAGATAGTTTCTTTAATGCGAATAGATTTTCTAGGCCAATTTTGTTAGGAAAAGTTATTAATGCATAGTCTTACTCAGAAAATGGCATTTGCAGCAAGAGACATACAAGCATGGGAAGCTCAACCTCTTGGACCTTTTTTAGGAAAGAGCTTTGGTATGTTTAGCTGTTGTTTAATTTGCTGATGTAGGAGAATAGACTACCTTTTAGTTAAGAACCAAATGGCTGCCAAATATTATGCTAGTTTCACAATGCTGTAACTGAATATTGTAAAATCTAGCTTATTTGATTGTTTATGATTGTAGGAACAACCATTTCACCTTGGATTGTCACTCTAGAGGCATTAGAACCATTCGCCTGTGAAGCTCCAACCCAGGTGACATGGGTGCCCTTTTCTTTATTGTCTATAGTTGAAACTTTGAAATATTTTCAAATTATTATTTTTCAGAACTGGGTTCTTCTCTTGAATATGGCGGCCCTGCATCATATATTTTTGGCATGTGAAGAATCCTTTTCTTTGAAGAAGATTTTTCTCAAGAATTTTCTGGCCCTGTATCATACATTAAAAAATCCTCTTCATTGAAGACTATCTCCTTTCATATTTATTTTAAAAAATTACTGATTGATGCTTAAGTCTCATGGAGGATGCTTGTTAAAAAAATAACTATTAAGAAAATTGAAAATAGAGTTGGAAACATTAAAAAGTTTGTTTTACATGACTCATTCCTTTTTTCTCCTACATGGGCTTTTTATGAGAATATTATATGCTGTATATCAAAGTGCCAAACTTTTTATCTCCAAACTCCAATACATACTTTTGATTAGAAAATGTTTATGTTCTATGTTCAACTGACCTTTTGGCATTTGAAACTGACATTAAAAGTGGTTTTCTTTATCATTGTGTCATTTGGAATGAAGCAAAATTATTAGCAAATCAGCAAATATCTCAATAAAATATAAATGCAAGGGAGTGCCTAAAGCATATCCATCACAAACGCAAATCTGGAAGTAAAATGAACAGGGCCATTGAAATGTTCTAGACTCTAGTTTTGATGCCAACAAGGTTCTTACCTATTCTATTACAGTCTAAGGTGCTTTAGCCCTTCTATGTTATATTATTACTACTGAAAAGGTCTGGTATCAGATCATGGGAATCTGCTTACCATTTATTCAGCACATGCTTTGTGTCCATTTGTTGATGACTGGGTCTTCTCTCCTAAGTTAACACAATGTTTGGTTATAGAAATTTATGAGTTTCTATAAAATGTTCTATTCTGCTTCAGTTCTGAATTTTGCACTGTTCTACAGGGTTTCCTGACATGGAGACGGGGGGACCCTAAGTTTGGGGATGACGAGGGGACGGTGGTGAGGGGGTGGCAGGGGAGTGGTGCTGAAATACATATAGCACTTGAAAAATTAGTTATAAAAAGATGTATAACTGTAGAAGCCTAAGGAATAAGTAAAGTTTAAACACATTGCAATGATTGCATTGAACTAGTAGTAGTTTTTAAATTTTAAAATTAAATTTTAATAGTGAACACTGAAAATCAAAATATAGACATTGGAACAAGAACTGGAAGTTTTAAAATTTTATTATCATGATTCATAATTACAATCAACAATGTTCAAACTTCAAACTTCAAAAACAAAATAGCAAATACTAGATAGTAATACTAATGAGTAATGACTCATTACTCATGAGTCAATGGCTAATGGCACTATGTACAACCACAAGCTTCTCTGCCCTCCTAGAAGTAAGCTTGTTCCTCTCAACGAAGTGGATGAACTATAAGTAGGCCAATTCCTCTCAGCAACAAAAGAACTAGAAACCTAAGACAACAAATGAATGGCTAGAGTAGTAGTCAAAGATCTAGGCCCATGCATAGTCCACCACAACTTGGGGTCCTCTTGTGACATAGTCTCCAAATCTATCTTGGCCACCTCTAAATATCCCCAAAGAGTGGCAAATTTTGTCCACTCTACGAATCTAGCTAGCCTCTACATGATCATACATTTTCTCAATGGCCTTCATGAACCCATCCTTCACCTCAACATCCTCTATAGGTGTAATTTTGTCGGGCCTTTACACGTACCACTTCAGGTTTAAAGCATAGGCAACCATGTGTAAGGGAGTCTTGAGCTTCTCCCATCTACGTTGAATGATCGAATGAATATGCTCGGTGTAGAATTGCATTGTGGGGTCCTCTTGCACAACAACCTTCATTTGATCAAGCATAGAATCAATGCACTCATATACCTCTCCAAGGGAAGGTGCATTAGAATCCCCATATCTAATAATTGTGAAGATTGGAGTAATGATGGAGACAATATATTTGGCATCAACCCAAAAGACATCATTCTTCACCACCTCCTTCACCCTCAAGCCCTGCTGTGTTTTCAACTCAAGTCACTAGTTCCATTTTGTTGTCATTACCATTAGTTGCAATGCCTCTTGCAACTTAAGCATCCTCTCCAAGAGAATAAAGTATGATGCATACCGAGTTTCTACAGGTTTCTTCTTGGAGAAGGACCTGAAGAGTGCATGTGAAGTGTGGTGGTTGTAGATAAACATCTGCACATCTCTAGAATCACTAACAATTGTTTTGATCCAGCTGATTTTACCCATGTCCTTAAGTGCATTATGGCATGCACACAACAAGGAGTCTACCAAATATGTCTATAGGCTACCTCAATCAACTTCCTTGCAGCTCTGCACACATGGGCCGCATCTGTCACTACCTGCACCACATTTTGTGGCCCAACCTCCTCTATAGCATCCTTGAGGATTTGGAACTGATAATGAGCATCCTTGCTATCTTGAACAATTAATAGCCCTAAGGAAATAAGGGCCCGTTGTAGATGTAACCATGATATTGATGAGTGGACAATGCCTAATGTCCATCCACCCATCCATGACTATGTTGCATCCACTTGCGATAGGTTCTCTTCATCTCCTCCATCAAAATATTAATCTTGGAATAATTCTGATCCAAGATTGTTTTCCTCAATTTAGTCTCCCTTGGTGGCACATATGATGGTCCTGCCCTTATTATCTTTGACATAGCTTCCTTATAATAAGAAGAGCGGGCCACATGGAATGGAATGCCATTGGCAAAGAAGAATTTGCCAATGGCATCATTTGTCTCATCCTTTGCTTGCACAATGAATAAATCTGCCAATGGTTGTAAAGATGAACTAGCCATTTTACGTTTCCCCTTAGGCTCTATTGCACTTGAACTAGATGGATTTAGTGGCCTTAGACTTTGCAAAGTAGAAGTAGAAACTGTAGAAATCTGATTACCCAAGTCCTTTGTGGAAAAGTAGCAAATATAGGTACTTCATCTTTATTACAACCACATAATTTTAATATTTCAAACTTGTACTTCAAGTTCCCTTCCACCTTTTTGCATACATCTACCCCTTTGCCTCGAACAAGAAGGAAGTGAGCATTAGTTCTAGTAATGCTGCCAAACCATTCAAGATTAAACATGTGGCACTTCCACTTTCTAGTGCCCCCAATTGTCCTAGGCTTTGTTGGTACCTTAGATGCAAATTGTTTTAAAGGTGATTTTGGATCAAAGGGGCCCTTGGCCCATTTTTCGAGGATTTGAGAAGGGTAGACATAATTTTTACTCCCAAGAGAATGTGTTTTAGTTTGAGTATCAGAGTCATAGTTATTAAAATATTAAATGTAATATTAATGGTCGTCTTAGCTTTATTTAGTCTTGAGTTAGTCGTAAGTTAACTTGTAGTTAACTTAGTCTGCTTTTAGCATCTTGCCATTTTTTAGCTTTAGTTTGCTTCAGTTAACTGTTTGTCTATCGCCCAGTAAACATTTAGTTAACTGTTTGTACTGTGTTAGTTAACTTATACTTCCGTATCTGTTAACTACCTATCTCGTAATAGTTAACGTTTAGTTAACTATTGCTACTCCCTAATTTGTAGGGTTTGTAAATTCTATAAGAGCAAGGCTCTTCTGTTAATAATCTTGATCTGATTATTTACCAAATTTACAATGGTCACCTCCACTCTTTCTATGCCAGGATCATCAGATGATTCATTTTCACTTTGAATTTCTACTTCAACCTCTTGATCCTCATCCTCACTTCTACTGTAAGAGCTCATTATGATAATGATGCTGCAAAAATCAATGTTAAAAAAAAAACAAAAAACCTATATGCTGCTGTCATAGTTTATTAATTTCAAATTTGTCAAATTAAAAACATTGCAATGAGTTTTGAAGTAGACATTGAAGTTTTGAACATTGAAATTAAAAACAGCAATGAAAATCATGATTTCAAGTTTTCGAAGTTTCTAACAGCAGGGTTTTAACTTTTAAATTTAAACTTTTAAGTTTCAATGTTGAGCTTTTTCCTTTCAATGACAATCATTCATAAATTTAAACGAACAAATCATGATTTATAAGTTCTAACAGCTGCATTGTGCAATGAACCATTTGAAATTTGATTCTTGAATGATCAATGAACAAAAAAAATTTAAAAATCAAAATGTGTCGAAAGAATGGCAAATGCCTACCTTTAATCTTGCTTCCCTCTTCCTCTTGCAAGAATGAAGAAGCTCCTTTTGGCTTGCTCTCTCCTAAGCTTGCTCTTAACTTCGTAAGTCTCCTTGCAAGTTGCAGCTCAAACTCAAACTTTCACTTCACTCTTCCTCTTCAAGTTCAGACTGTAGCAATGAATTTGTGAATAAGAATGAGACAAGATGTCTCTCTTATAACTTTTTTGAGAGGCCTTGGGGTTGGGGTCGACTTTGGGTTAGGGTTAACCCTTTGAAGTGACCTTTTTCCAAAAAAAATCAAGAAAATAAACTTTGCGCCGTGGGAGTCTTCTGTGCGTTTCCTGGGGTGTCGAGGGATGTCTAGGAGTCTTGGGGATGTCCTAGAGTCCCCTTTTGGCATTTCCTGGGAAGAAATGTCCTCCTAGTGAGGAAACATTTGGGAGAGGATGGATGAAACTTGGAGGCGGTGAAGGGACAGTGGGGGGATGTTACCCAGGCGTCCTTGCGTCTCAGGGATTTCCCCGTCTTAGAGACGCCTGCTCTGCTTTTGTAGGGGGGACGTGTCCCCGTGGAACACTGGAATTTTGTGATCACAAGACTAATTCTGGTAATTTAGTTCTGATATTCCTCTACAATTAATTAATTCAATTGGAAGTTGAATATCAAGTGAACAACTATTATAAATGATGCAAGGAAATTGAACGAGGGATAGCTTGAGGAGCTGCAAAAAGTAGATGAGGAGCAAGATGTGCAATCAGGATTGGTGGGGCTCACATTGTAGGATATAGTTCAGTCCAACAGTACCATCCAAGTTTTAACTATGAGGAGTTTCTTAGATATCCATTAGATGATGACTCTGATTTTTGAGCTTGTTGCTCAAATGTAGACCAGCTATGAAAATCTCTTTTTGGCAATTTCCATTTTATAATTTTGATTGTCCTTCTTAGATTGTAGTTGTGATTCTGAAGTCACATTCTTATTTTTCAACTTTGTAACTTTCATTGAAAAATCAATGATCATATTATCAATGATTTATGTCATTATGGTTATCGAATGGATTATTGGATCTCTTCTTTTCACTTGTGCTATTTTTAAATTTTAAATATTATTTTATAATCAGTCCCTTCCCTCCCCAAAATTTAGGAATTTTTTTGTCATCCTCAAAATGTCATCCTCATGTCCTCCCTGAAACATTGGTTTTAACATAGGTCCTCATGAACTTTTGATAAACTGCCATGAAGGCTTGCTAGGAGGACATTCAAGAAGATTCCTACATTGGCTCTTAGTAAGTGTCTAAATAGTTTGCAACACCACATGCCAATTGTTACTCTTAAGACGGGAAACTGTCAGCTTAAATTTTTTATAGACACAAGATGCCAAGTCAATTTCTTAGACAATGGGATGAAAAGGGAAGCACCCACACCATATTATTATCAGATATATGAGGGATGAAAAACCAGTCTCTAGTTAACAAAAAATTGTCAAGCCTCAAATAGCCCCTCTTCTGTTGTCACACAATGTATACCAGATGTCCTCCTTGTAATTTCCTCCCCTCCAAATAAGATAATTAATTTACAGAATTCTTCTCATTTTACACTTAAAAAGAAAAAACCCATTACCCTTCCATTCAAATTTAGCTCCCCTAGTTTTTCTTGTTTGTCCTCAATCATATTGAAGTGCATTCCAGCCACCTAGGGAACTTTCTTAATATTCGTAGTCATCCAATTTCACCTTGCAAACTTCACCCTTTAGTCATTAGAGGCATAGACTAACGACAAGTCAAACTTAACCTTTTCCCCCATAGTAATCACCCAAGCAAATCAAGCACAAGGTGAAGTTACGTTCTAAGACCTTCCATTCCAAGTTCTTATCAAGAAAGATCACAACAGACTCCCCCTTCCCACCTTTCTCATGAAATGTAGAAAATTGGACTACATCTGGCTAAATAAATTTGAGAGCCAAATTCAAAGAATTCAGATTAGTCTGATCTCTTGTAAAAGGAGAAATTGAATATTATCTCTGGATACCCAAAACATCTTAACTAATGCTCTACTATATTGAGCCTCTAATCCCTACACTTTCCAACTAATAATTTTCCAACATTTTGGGGAGATGGGAACTTAAGACCTGTTGGCGTAAAATCTAACACCTCTGGAGTGCAGGTTTGTACGGACAGCTATGTACACTACGCAATGAGTGCTCTTCAAATTAGGAGGGGAAGCTCCCTCGTTGTGCTGGAATGCATGGAAAAGAAAAGTAATCTAAGTCCTATCTTTTTGTTCTCAGCTGGAAGAGGCACAAGGTTAAGAAAACCAAGAACGTTGCAGCTAAGGATTTTCTGGTTTCGCAGATCATTAACCACAACTAAGCTAACTACTTTAAATCTATCCAGTTTCCTCAAGAAAACAGAGCATGAGGAAATGGAGCAGGGATGATTATAGACGATAAACGTGTTTAGATTCTCTACTTGAAGGCAAGGTGGCGCAACTATCATCTCAATCTAAACAAGCTTATTGGGCACAAACAGATTTAAGAATTTACCATGACGATCTTATGAAACCCTATGTGGCATAACACTTGATCGAAATAGTAAAGACTTCACAAACAGCTTTATCACCACGATCTCACGAAACCCTATGTGGCATAACCCTTGATTATAATGATAAAGATTCACAAAACAGATTTATCACCGTAATTTCTCGAAACCCTGTGTGGCATAACGATTGATCACAATGGTAAATATACATAAAACAGATTTATCATCTCAATCTCTTGAAACCCTATGTGGCATAACAATTGACCTCAATGGTAAATATGCACAAAACAGAAAGAATTCACCATTACAATCTCTTGAAACCCTATGTGGCATAACAATTAATCATAATAGCGAAGACACATGAACAAATACCAAAAGAGCAATATTGAGGGCAAGGTAGGCGTACATATATTTCTCTCTCAAGCAAAAGTTATTTACAAATGAGCATAAGTATTTATATACATCAAGGTGTAGGGAACCCTAAAATCACCTTGTGTCATCTACAGTTCTTGCAATGCATGCAAGCAATGCGCCAAACCCTAATTAAGTAAACTATACAGTTAACTGGGAAACTACCCTCAGTTAACCGAAACATCTAATCTAAAAATGGACAAGTGTGCGAGCATGCACGCCCTTATTGAAAACAAGTTAACTGGAAGACTACCATCAGTTAACGAAAAACCCTAAATGAAACTCCAAGTGTGAAAGGCGAATCTCAGAATAGATATGCATGAGATGACAACATCGAGTTAACTTGAAAGGGTAACAACAAGTTCAACTCGTGTGTGTAATGTCTATCCTGAGAGCTGGAAACTGAAGTCTACTGGTCGCGATCTCGAGCAATCAATCCCTCAACGAGGCTGTCAACTGCATCAACCTCTGAATGTTAGCAACTTGAGCAATCTTGGCAATCTTTGCACACTCAAACTAGCATTTCACTGACTGGTAACTTTGGCGGCTCCGTAATTGAAGTGATGAACATTATCTCTTCTGCAGCTTGATACAAAACGGTCTCAGTTTTTCTGACGAAATCATGAATTAAGACCGATTTGGTCTTAAATTCAGCCTGTGTGTACTGTACTCTGAAAAACTCGCCTATTGACTGTGAACACGGCTATATTCTGACAACTTTTATGGAAAACTAAAAATACCCTGCTGAGGCTAAAAATAGCCTATCAAAGGGCAATTTTCACGGAAAAATCCGAGATATGGGTTTTGTCCAGAAAAAGATTCTAAGACAACCCAGAATGTCAGATTTGCGAAAATTTGACTTCTACTCGACCATGCAAGGGATTTTCAGTTGAGAAAATTAGAAACTCGAGAACGAATGCTCTGGAGTTAAAAATTCCTAAAAAATCAAACGCACGATTTTAATTCGAGAAAGCTATATAGAAATGATCTAGATGCTGAGACTTGTCGAATTTTGCCAATTTCAGGAACATGCGAATTGAAATCTGAGAGAAATCTGAGATTGAAGGATGAAAAAGACGTTTTTATGATGCTCTTTTCTGTGAAAATCGCCCTTGAATTCTTCAAATTGCTGAGAACTGTGAACTTTAACCTGCAAAAGAATGTGATTGGAGAAATCGCCTTTGCAAATAGATGAGAAATCTGCCTTTGTTTGAGAAATACGAATCTCCCTTGAAAATACGCCTTGTGAATGAAGAAAAACGAATTTTGCTTGAAAATACGCCTTTGCCTTGAAGAAAAACGAATTTTGCTTCAAAATTATGAATTCCCTTTGACAAAATTCGCCTTTGAGAATTATGATTTTCCCTTTGAAGAAAATATGAATCTCCTTGAAAAATACGAATTCTCTTGAAAATATGAATGATAAATGAAGAAGGCGCCATGCTTAAAGAAGATGAAACTTGCATCAATCTGACAACTGCAAGACTTAAAACCTCAGCTGAAAATAGAAGCCTTTCAATTGGACCATTT